>ML661897.1:6046585-6116304 GCA_007570785.1 Antilocapra americana
GTGTGGAGGTTCCTTAAAAAGCTGCAAATAGACCTGCCATATGACCCAGCAATCCCACTGCTGGGCATATACACCGAGGAAACCAGAATTGAAAGAGCCACGTGTACCCCAATGTTCATCGCTGCATTGTTTACAATAGCCAGGACATGGAAGCAACCTAGATGCCCATCAACTGACGAATGAATAAGAAAGCTGTGGTACATATACACAATGGAATATTACTCAGCATTAAAAAAAAAATTCATTTGAATCAGTTCTACTCAGGTGGACGGAACTGGAGCCTATTATCCAGAGTGAAGTAAGCCAGAAGGAAAAACAACAATACAGTATACTAATGCATATATATGGAATTTAGAAAGATGGTAACAAGAACCCTGCATGCGAGACAGCAAAAGAAACGCAGATGTATAGAACAGACTCGTGGACTCTATGGATGAGGGCAAGGGTGGGATGATATGGGAGAATGACACTGAAACATGTTAATTACCATATGTGAACTCAATCGCCAGCCCAGGGTTGATGCTCGGGGCTGGTGCACCGAGATGTCCCAGGGGGAGGGAGTCGGGAGTGGGGAGGGAGGGGGTTTCTGGAGGGGGAGCATATGTAAACCCATGGCGGTTTCATGTCACTGTATGGCAAAATCAACACAATAAAGTAAAGAAAATTAAAAAAAAAAAACAAACCAAAACATATACATATGCTGATACACAATACTACAATCATTTGTCCGTATGTCTTCCCCTCCAGACTGTGACAAGGGGTCAGTTATATTCATCTTTATCTCTCCTATAACATGTATATCGCAGTTTCTGCCACGTAGTAGGTACTCAATAAATAAAGAAGGATAAAGGCAAAATGAAGACAAATAAAAATGTGCTGAGTGAGACACAGTTGGTTCTCAGTTCCCTCTTTGTGCTTTTCTGTGATTTTCACATTTTCAAAATTGTTTTAATTAAAAAATATAACTGTGGCAAAATTGTGGAGTATGACCTAATGTGGAAGCAGGCTATTACTTACGAAGCTACTTTCACAGGCCAGGTAGGAGATTCTGAGTGGCCTAACCTGGGTGTTGCCGAAGAGCCAAATGCTCTTGCCAGGCTCTCTTCTCTGACATTAGCTTGACGCTGCCTCCTCCACCATTGTTAATTCTGTACTTGAAGGCAGAGTGGAGATAATGAGATGACCAGGCATCACCAGAAATAACAATAGGCCAAGTGATAACCTGAGCCCTGCTGTGGCTACGACTTCCTCTTTTTCAGTCAAAGCTGGAGTTATTCTGATTCCCTCCAGGAATAAGCAAAGGGAAACTGAGCTGAACACAGTGCAGGATCACCAGGCACCCAGCATCCCCACAATCTACCGGGCTCACCTATCTGTCCCTTAGTGGTCCCCAGCCTGTTATTAATGGATCCCAGCCTTTAAACCTCCATTTGACCTTCCTCTCCTTCGAGTCTTTCCCTTTCCATTTCTTAACCCTCAATTCCATCCTCAGTTTCCAGCTGCTCTCCAAGGCTTCACCTTTTTGAGTACCTTTTATGTGTTAAATATTGGACTCCGGTGCTGGGCTCCAGTGAATGTTGCTTAAAACACAAAAGGTTAAGCAGAGAGCAACTGTATTGATTAAACATCCATTTTCTTTCCTTTTGTTTTTGTAAGAGCCCTTGATGTTGTCTCTGATTGACAGCCCCACCTGTACACCTCTGGCCCCAGATTCCCCTTGGTAATGTCACTGAGAGCTACAGAGCACCTCACCCACTCCACACAAGCCACAGATCCTTCATGTACAGATTTCAAAGAAAAAAAAGAAACGTAGCTTTTCGCTCTTCTTTCCTCCTCTATTTCTTAGACATATTTTATTTCCACAAGTCCCTGTTGAATGAAGAAAAGTAAAATGGGGAGAAGGGAAAAAGCTTTTGGCACTCACCCCTGCCTTCTTTCGAATGTCTTCAAGTAGCAAGCTTTTGAATATGCTTTCAAGAAGGTGACAACCTTGTTAAATTAGCTTTTCCTTTTTGCTTCTCATGGTGTGAGTGACCCAAAGAATCCTTCCTGCAAGATTAACAAAATTACACCCATTGAGCTCGGCATCAAAGGCATGGTATGAAGCCTGCTTTGCCCTGTTGTTGGTTCATGATAATGACTACCTGAGCTGGCTTTGCCTCTTCCTTGCTCCTCCCTAAAAGTATAATATTGCAAATAATAGGGCATCACCTTGCCAAACAAGAAGAGGATAAGTCTCTCAAGCAGAGAAGACACATGTCCAGTTACTATATGTAGCCAACAATAAATAAAGCCAAACAATTCCAAAAATTCATCTCCTTCCCCCCTAAACTCCATTTACACCATCAGAACAGGGTCTGATGGTCGTAAGAACAGGGTCGTAAGAATTATCAATAGAGTTGGCAGGACTGACTAGGGAGTCCAATGGTAAAGAGCACCGTTTTAGCAATTTGAACCTCTATGTAGCCCTTTTGGGCTTCCCTGGTGGCTAGGACGGTGAAGAATCCACCTGTGATGAGAAGACCTGGGTTTGATTCCTGGGTTGGGATGATCCCCTGGAGAAAAGAATGGCTACCCACTCCAGTATTCTGGCCTGGAGAATGGAGCATTCCATGAACAGAGGAGCCTGGCAGGCTACAGTCCATAGGATCACATTGGATTTCACCCTCATCCTCACCTTTGCTAGTTCACTTTAGACATTTTATAGGGAAGAAGTCTAATTCAGATCAGATTCTATGTCAGTGTTGCTAGGATTTTAACTAGATGAAAGCTATGGGACAAAGAAATGAGGTGTTAAGATGGAATGCCCTGCCTCTCTCTTCTTAGGCTTATCAAGACCTTTTAGGGACTAATTCAAACATCCAGAAATGTGATGGAGCCAGATTTTACCAACTTGCAAGAGCTGACTCTTAAATTTTCAAGAAATTTGCAATCCAGTTGTCAGTAACAGTTATTATTTAAAAATTAAGTTATATACGAATGAACTTGTTCACAGAACAAAAACAGACTCACAGGTATAGAAAACAAACATGCTTACTAAAGGAGAAAGGAAGAGAGGGAGGGATAAATTAGTAGGAGTCTGGGATTAGCAGATATAAACTACTATATATAAAGCAGATAAACAGCAAAGTCTTACTGTATAGCATGGAGAACTATATTTAATATCTTGTAATAAACTATAATGGAAAATATTACGAAGAATATGGATGTGTGTATATACACATATATAACTGAATCACTCTGTTGTACAGCAGAAGCTAAAACAATGGTGTACATTAACTACACTTCAATAAAACAAATGAATTAACATGTTAAAATTATATAAGCATAATCACATGTTATATTAAAAACAAAGGTAATGAATGTTCAAAATTCATCACTTAACTATGTCACTACATTTTACTATTATCTATACTTTTATGGTTATTTACATCTATCGATTCTATATGGTTGAAATATTACATAAGGGTGTGCTATTGTGCATATATTCTAATTTCATGTTCAGTAATATCATGTTGGTAACTGGAAATCAAGCATGTTGGAAGTATTTATACCACAGTAATTGGAAAACATTACAAATCAGAGATTGACTTATTGTTCTGTTGACTAGCTAGACTAGGGCTCGGTGATCTATGGCTCAATGAACAAATCTAGCCCTTAGCTTATCTTTGATGGTCCACAAGCTAAAAGTACTTTTTATAGTTTTAAGGGCTTCTAAAAGAAGGAAGAAGAATAGCAGAAGGACGGAAGAAGAGACAAAGATTCACTTTTCCCTAAAGAACTAAATAATACATACGCCTTGAGGGCTGTATGGTCTCTGTAACTTCTCCATTCTGCCCCTCTAGCACAATGGCAGTCACTGGGTACGGCTAGGCTTCAGTAAAATTTTATTTACAAAAGTGGGTGGTGGGTCATATTTGACCACTGTTCATCAAGCACTGATATATACTTAGGGAGGCATTCTGAAAGAATTAATTAGCTCTATGAAACTGACAATAATGGGTACTGTTATTTCCATCATGATTTATAAATGTGTGCTATACATGCTTTATGTAAGTACAATAAATAATAAAAAGAACACACGTTTTTACTGGCGAGCCAGGTCACTGAATACTAGTATACCACTGCTCAAAGACCACTCCTTCACAAAGTCTTTAATCCAGGCTGCTCTCTTCCATTTCAACAAACCTTTGCCAAGTGCTTACCACATGCCAGACACAAAAGAAAGTGAAGTCGCCTAGTCGTGTCCGACTCTTTCAGCCCCATGGACTCTATCTACACCAGGCTCCTCTGTCCGTGGGATTTTCCAGGCAAGAATACTGGATTTGAAATAGCTCAGCTGGAATTCTATCACCTCCACTGGCTTTGTTCATAATGATGCTTCCTAAGGCCCACTTGACTTCACACTCCAGAGTGCCTGGCTCTAGGTGAGTGATCACACCATCATGATTATCTGGGTCATGAAGATCTTTCTGGTATAGTCCTTCTGTGTATTCTTGCCACCTCTTCTTAATATCTTCTGCTTCTGTTAGGCCCATACCATTTCTGTAGGCAGATGCTTTACTGTCTCAGCCATCAGGGATATCACAAGGGACAAAAGAATTAGAAATACCAGGTCCATGCTCTCCAAGAGCTCACAATTCAGTATGACATCAACAGGTAACAGAGGAACAGCAAAGGACAGAGAAACAATTGCAGAAACACAAACATCCGAAGTGTTATGGAGCAGAGAGAATGAAGAAATCAGTGCTCTCAATTTCAGTGTTCCACAGTGAGAAGCTGACCTCATCCACAGAGCAAGCCCATGAAGTACACATTATGTCTTTACAGGATATATGGGCAAATTGAGGTGCAGAGACTTAGTTAACATGCCCAAGGGCATAAAGCTAATAAAGCTGGTTACCAAAGACCCTGTTATTTTACTCCACTCCCAATTAATCCCTTGTTTATAAAAACAGGGTATGAAAGAAAATATTCATGCCTTGATCCATTGCAAACTGCCTCCCATATGTTTCTGAAGAAGTTCCCTCCCTCTCTAGTATATCTGCCATATGAGTTGATTACTTTCCCAAAAGTCAAAAAGTCAACATTGAATAAAAATTTTAAAAGAACAAGTGTCAATGTAGCTCTGAAAGTGTAACAGTACTGAGCTGAACTGTGATCGAGTTAAAAGGCCTTGGCATTCATTAATATTAACATGTTCAGGTATTTTCAGCTCTTTGAGGGCAGGAGTCAGCCAACTCTTCCTACAGTGCCCAGTGGAGGGCCGGTCATACAAAAGCTGTTATCAAAGCACTTGAGTAACTGGGGAGCCTGCAGTAGGATCTGCAGAATCAAAGATCCAGTGACTCACCAACAGGACTTGCCACAGGGTAGTCTTTATCTCTAGAGGCACAAGGAAATCCAACAAGTTGAATCAGTACCTGAACCACAGCCTTAGCAAAGAGGAGTCTGTTTGATGCAAAGTTGATACATTTATCAATTCACAGAGATCTAAAGAAAATCAACATTTTCTTAAATGTGTAGAAAAGATTCACAATCTCCCTTGAAAATCTCTTTTAGAGCAAAGCTTCCTAAATTTTGATGTGAATCAGAATCAGCTGGGGAGCTTGTTAAAAGTATCTCTCTCCAGTCCACTCCCAGATGGCCTGATTTACTAGGTCTCCAACCAGATCTGCACACCCTTGGTTAAGAATCTTCTAGTTTCTAAATTCCTATTATGAATAATGTTTTCAATTGTGCCTAACAAATTGATATGCTACAGATCCAAACACTCTTTAATCTGCAATTCTGAGATACAAAAGCTCTGAAATCTAAACACCTTTACCTAACTCATCCAGCAGCCAAACCTGTTGGGAGCTTAACTCGTTTGGGGGTAAAACCTGACCTGAACTGTCCAAATACTTTTTAAAATCTCAGTTCATCTAACTTTGTGTGGCTATATATACACTTTGCTGCACAAACATTAATCTGATGATTTCAAGGTTCCACTCCAGACCCTCTGGGGGTGTCACAAAAGCATGCTTCATTTTACTTTTGTCAAATCATAAACATTTGATATGTGAAATATATTTTGTTCCAAGCATTTCAGATGGAAGACTGTGAGCCTAAATGAAATCCCTTGTAACTCTTGTTACTTCTCAAGGATGGGGGATTTAGGAGGATTAAAGAAGCAAATTCACCAACATTTATCGTTTGAGCAGCCTCAGTTTTCCCAAGGTGCTTGATCTTCAGCAACCAAGAGGCAGAAATACTACACATTGTGGTGAACACAAGCTTCCTGGCTACCAGCCTTTGGAAGTCCTGTCATTTCCAGGACTCACTCCAATACCTATCCACCCTGGTTCAGGTAAGACCAGCTCTTCATCATTTTTGATGCTCAGTACATTTATGTCATAAAACCAGTCTACACCACATTTTAAATTCACATTTTAAGTATTTTTAAAGTCTCCCTGAGTCTAAGCCCCAATTATCCAGTCCCCTTTCAAGAACACCAAGAAAGCAGAGAGATAAAAGAGTTGGGTTTCAGGGACTGAGGTATAATCAAGAAGCAGCATTCTCAGAATAAAACAAGAAAGGCATGAGGATGAAACCAAGAGAAGATGCCTAGAACTCAGGTTCTAAGTAAATGTAAACTAATTAACATGACCTCCTAAGTCCTGCATTACCTTGTCCAATTTTCTGTTCCTTTCACATCTTCACTCCATCACTCTTAATTTTATCTGGTTCACTAGAAAATCCTTCTTTTTCCTACCCTTTCGGTATAAGCTGCCTGGAATACTCTTTACACCCCTTCCCCTTTCATCTTGAGCATTCTGTACACTATCCCTCATCCCCAGGTAGAGTTATCCACCTCCTACTGTCCAGCACTGTCTCTACCAGAATCCATAACCACTGCATTTTAATTATCTGGTAACTATGGTTATACATAGTCATCACTTTGCACCAGTCAGTGATCACCATGGGGCTGGAAACCACATCTATCTTCCATAATCACATTCCCAGTGCCTGACAGCAAGCCTGCCTGAAAGAGCCCCCATGCTCAACCGATGTGTGCTAAATCTATGTGTGAATCAACAGATGGATGGAAAGGAGGCAAGAAGCAGGTTGAAGACAAGGAGTGGTCCAGAGCTCTTTTTAGGAACACTGCTGGCATGTAGGTGTCCTCTCTTGCTGGGTGGGTTTTGACTAGTGAGTGATAGCTTCACTAAAGGTAAAGAGGCAAGATCTGGAGCAGAAACCCAAACTCTCTCTTCCTGCTCCTTTTTCCCCCTTTCCTTCACAGTCCTCAACAAAATTTCCATTATTTGTATTGTTGTATTTATTTTCCCTCTCCCTAGTAAGCTTCACAAGAGTAGAGACTATTTATCTAGTGTTCCCCACTTCATACTCAGCCTCTACTGTCATGCCTGGAGAAGTTATACATAGTAAGTATTTGCTGAATGACTGAATGAATGAACAGATGTATGGCATTTAATCTCTCAAGTTTCAAAGAATCTGTGTTTTGAGATCTCCTAGGATCCCCCAAGCCTTCTTATGAGTAAGCAGGAAATTAAAAATTGAGATAAAAGAATAAAAACTTATCAGACAAAATTTCATCAGTCTATCCCAAAGGAACCTATCCACTCATCCCAGACAAGTTGTTCTTCTGAGAAATTAATGAACTTTACTATAAACACTAAAATAATCACTTTTAAAATTCTGCATTTTTGAGTTGATACTCTAAACACCCCCCTCCTTGATTCAGATCCTCCCACTCCTACTTTCATTCCATCTTTCATCCCAGAATCCCAAAAGAGATTTCTCCAGAAGAGAAAGCCAGAGACCGATGTTTTCATAAACTTTTCTGTAATCATGAAAAGCTGCTTGGCAAAAGGTAGGAGAAAAAGGGATGCAGTCTTCTCTGAACCCAATTTAAAAGAAAATTAGATGTCCTTCCACCTGGAAAATCAAAAGGATTCAAGGAAATGTCTTGCCCCAGTAACTAACTATCTTGGGAAACAAGCAATCAGTGGGTAGAACAGAAACATATTTATATCATGATCACTATAAGTGCTGATGAAAATGAGAAGCTGAAACAATCTTCCCTGAAAACAAAGAACTTAACGTTCATATTCATATTCCATTCTCCAAGTCTCTAGAGTCCAAATTCTCCTTACTTTCCCCAATTAAAAATAAATACGAAAACAACCAAAAGAAGTTTTTGAAAGAGTTTTGCTTCAAAAGAATAATAAATTCCCCAGAGGCTAATGCATAAAATTCCAGAAATCAAGTGGGGTGAAAGGAGGCCCTTCAACATAATTTTGGTAGAAAGGGCTCAAATGTATCATACATCCTTTATATTTGAGAAGAATGGAACCAAGACTTTTCTGAGTACCTCAATTTTTTCCTGCTACCCCTAAGTCTATCAAATATAGTTTGTCAAATTTCCGAGATCCACATCACCTTTTATAAGAACCAAACAAGGCCATTAAGTATATATAAATAATAAAAGCCATATTAAAATATAGGTTCTGGGGACTTCCCTGGTGGTCCAGTGGCTAAGACTCCACTTTCCCAATGCAGGGGGCCTGAGTTCAATACCTGGTCAGGGAAAGTAGTTCCCACATTCCACAACTAAGACCCAGCACAACCAAATAAATAAATAAACCTATAAATAAAATATAGATTCTGGGCAGTCCTTAAGAGTTCACACATTTGGTTGAAATTGATGTCCTGGCAAAATTACAGGTGACTGGAGAGCATTAGCCTCCAGACTCATTTTTGCAAAGCAGAAATGTCAAATGTCAGGTCTATGCACACCAAGAGTCTACTGCCTGATTTTCTCTATCCTCCAGCCCAACCCCATCAAAAATAAACCATTCTGTACATGGTTTATGGTTGATGTAAACTGTAGACTGATCTGGACAAAGGTGCTAACCTGACATGAGGAAATCTTAATCTGTTAATTAAGAAGTGATTTCTGCCAGATAGTGAAGAAGAAATAAACAGCCTCTTGATAAACGTGAAAGAGGAGAGTGAAAAAGTTGGCTTAAAGCTCAACATTCAGAAAAGATCATGGCATCTGGTCCCATCACTTAATGGCAAATAGATGGGAAAACAGTGGCTGACTTTATTTTGGGGGGCTCCAAAATCACTGCAGATGATGACTGTAGCCATGAAACTAAAAGACACTTGCTCCTTGGAAGAAAAGCTATGACCAACCTAGACAGCATATTAAAAAGCAGAGACATTTCTTTGCCAACAAAGGTCTGTCTAATCAAAGCTATGGTTTTCCAGTAGTCCTGTATGGATGTGAGGGTTGGACTATAAAGAAAGCTGAGCACCAAAGTATTGATGCTTTTGAACTGTGGAGTTGAATAAGACACTTGAGAGTCCCTTGGACTGCAAGGAGATCCAACCAGTCCATCCTAAAGGAAATCAGTTCTGAATATTCATTGGAAGGACTGATACATTAGAAAAGATCCTGATTCTGGGAAAGACTGAAGACAGGAGGAGAAGGGGATGACAGAGGATGAGATGACTGGATGGCAACACTGACTCGATGGACATGAATTTGAGCAGGCTCCAGGAGTTGTTGATGGACAGGGAAGCCTGGCGTGCTACAGTCCATGGGGTCCCAGAGTTGGACATGACTGAGCAGCTAAACTCAACCCCTAGAGAAGTTTCTAATGACCAGGCACCCACAATCTCAAAGGAGAAAAATATAGAATGGCCAGGCAACAAAATACAGAGAAATACAGAATGGCCAGAAAACCAAAATCTCAAAGGAGAAAAATACAAAAAAAAAAAATCTAGGGAAGAGACGGACACATGAGGTAGAGGAGAGAAGGCAAAGATGAGATCTAGGAAGACGTCCTAGTGTCCTTTTCTTGTGAGCATACAGAGAGGACCTTTGCAACACTCAGAATGATAATAACAGTCTCATGGTTTCTTTTCTGTAGTAAATTCTTCATAGACTAAAGAGATAGAAGAATCTGCCCACAAATTATAATTATCTGTATCAATTATTCAGAGTGATACATTTTATATATACATATGCATGTTTATTAATAAAGGTCACTTGGCCAAAACAACACACTAGGGAAATTGCAAACAGTAATATATTTTAAATAAATTTATTTTAAAAACTCAAAACATTTGAAAAATATAAGCAGAAAATTCCATATGAATATCCCCATAATCTGCAGTTGTTCAGCCAAGCCCAGGCACGACTGGCAGTGGAGGGCTTGAATTTAAGCTTCAGCTACTCTCATTTACTCTGTGACTTCTGGCAAGATGCCCAACTTCTCTGGTCCTGAATTTCTACAGTTGTAAAATGGGATAATGATAACACTTACCTCACAGTAAGTGCTGTGAATAGCAAATGAAGCGATCGAATAGTTCCGAAATACCACAGTGTGACAAATATTTTACAGTCTGCAACAGGGGAGAAGGATGTGTGGACTTTTTATAAAGCTACATATTCTATACCATGACTATTCTTTGGATAGGGTGTCTTTCCTCCTCTTTCAGTGGTAAAATCATCTTTCTATTATTAAAACTAAAGAGTTGGCAAAGGTCCAGCTCTTTCTCTCTGTATGGTTTAATAAGTGTCTATTGTTTTGGTTTTTATTCTGTTTGGTTTATTTTTCTCAGTTGGCAAAATAAACAGTAGGCAATTCAATATCATTTCTGCAAATTGTTTCTGAACTGTTATTGATCTCTGAAGTCCAAAAGTCAGAGTACTACTAAAATATTATGTGAATGGCAGAGGATCCTATATGAACCTGAGCTATGGTCACCAAACAGAATCGGTTGTGTTTGAAGACAAGCAGGGACCACCAGAAGGTAGTTTATTTACTTAAACAACAAAGAAAATTCAGGTGAAAAAACAAATTATTGAAAGACAAGAAATAGCTCCTCTGGCACAGCAGTTAACGATCAATGGAATCAAAAGATGATTCTAATAAGGTCACCATGCTACCTGTTCCTTGAATTTATCTTTTATGATTTTGTGTCTCAATAACACCTATGATGGCTAATTTTATATGTGAACTTCACTGGACCGAAAGACAATGCAAAAGACTGGCAAACATCATTTCCAGATGTGTCCGTGAGGGTGTCTCCAGAAGAGATCAGCATCTGAATCCCTAGACTAAGGGAAGAAGGTCACCCTAGCCAATGCAGGTGAGCAACACTGAAACAGCTAAGAGCTCATATATACAAAAAGGCCGAGGAAGAGTAGGCCATCCTCCTGGCTGGAGCTGGGACATTCACTCTCCTACCCTCAGACATCTGCGTTCCTGGTTCTTCGGCATTTGGGCTTGGACTGAAACTTAGACCATGGGCTCCCCTATTCTTCCTCAGCCCTCTCAGTTTGGACTGGATCTACATACCTGCTTGCCTGGGCCTCCAGACTGTAGATGGAAGATCTTGGGAGCATCTCCCATAATCACATAAACCTCTCTCTCATAATAAATGTTTCTATCTATCTACGACCTATCTTTCTAGCTACCTACCTACTTAGCCACCTATCTTTTCGTTCTGTTTCTCCGGAGAGTCCTGGCTAACTAAAGGCTTCACTGGGACTTTCAAGAGGACTATAAAGAAACTAGAAGGACTATTTTCACCACACTTCCTAAACACTGGAGTAGGAGCAAAACAGTACTGCTTTGGGGCTTGAGGAATAAAGCCCCATTTGTGTCAAAACAAGCTGAGGGTTCCTCCCCATGTGGATGGCACAGAGGCATCGGAGAGCAAAGTCACTATGCTTAGGCAGCATCAAGGTGAGGAAAAACATCGGTGACTCTGGGAACACAATGAGGCTGGGCCCTCAATTTAAGTTCCTTTGATGGCAGGCACCGGTAGCCATGGGAGGCGCCTTCACAACGCTTCTTTTCAGGTGGCAGACCTCACCAAAATAAACCCAACCTGATGAGAAGGAAAACGGCTGACACCAAGCGGTAGCTATGAGCATGTATCCGTGAGGCCCTTTGAAAGGGTCCACAGGGATGCCCAGAAATGCAAGGGACCAAGACCGAGTGTCAGCAAGGCAGCAGGAATGCAGAAGAGAGAGGTGGGGTCAGGAACCGCAAAGCATTAATACTATTTATTACTATGAGGTCCACTGGGGGAAGCCAGGCTTACTTCATTATTTCCAGCTATATGACAATAGTTGAGTCCCTGAACATTTCAGAGCCCTGATTCCCTCTCCAAGAAAATGGAGTAACAACAGATACTAATAACTACTTCAGAAAATAATTTTAAGAATTAAAGAGGATGCCATGTTTGAAAGTGTTTCTTAAATGCTCAAGTGCTATGTAAATATTAGTTTTCATTTTAACAGTGGATCATTATGTGATGTTCAGTGCTGGCATCCTCTCAGGATTCAACCTGCAGTACATCCACTCCAAAAATCAGAGCTAGGAAAACATCTTCAAGGAAAAAGAATGAGGCGGGAATGATCTAGCTGGATTACAAGGTGGCATGGAGGAGAAAATCCACCCAGTTATACCCAGAGAAACAATAAGCCATCAATGCCGGGTGACACTGAGGAGGAAGGGACTACGATACACATACTGTGATTACGTAGATATTATTTCCTCTAAAGCTCTGGAAGAGAGAGATTATCACTCTTGTTTTACAGATCAGGCATATGTGACTCAGAGATATGAAATGGCATAGCCAAGACCAGCTATATAAATAGAAGACAAGCTAATATTTTAAATCCAGATATTTCTAGATCTAATATCAGACAGTACTTTTTGTTCTTTCTTTTTTGACTAAACAGACAATCCATAATCACAGCAATCATGACCTAAATATGATGACAAATCATGAAGCACACTGTACCAGGTACCATGCCCTCTACACTTTACAAGCCCAAATCTTTTTTTTTTTTTTGTACCGAGTAGTCAGCTTTGCTTCTACCAAAAGGGTTCTTCCAGATAGGCTTCTCCTTAAACACTTTTTAAAACATCTTTTGGGTTGTAAACCATTTTATTTGTCTGCATGTATCCTGGAATGACGCTCAGTTGTGGATGTGTCTGGCAGTGAAAGTAAAGTCCAATGCTGTGAAGAACAATACTGCACAGGAACCTGAAATGTTAGTTCCATGACTCAAGGTAAATTGGATGTTGCCAAACAGGAAAGGCGAAGAGTGAACATCAACATCTTAGGAATCAGTGAACTAAAATGGATGGGAATGGGAAAATTTAATTCAGATGACCATTTTATCTACTACAGTGGCCAAGAATTCCTTGGAAGAAATGGAGTAGCCTTCATAGGCAACAGAGGAGTCTGAAATGCAATACTTGGGTGCGGTCTCAAAAATGACAGAATGATCTCAGTTCATTTCCAAGGCAAACCATTCACAGCAATCCAAGTCTATGTCCCAACCACCAACACCAAAGAAGCTCAAGCTGACAGGTTCTATGAAGATGTACAAGACCTTCTAGAACTAACACCAAAAAAAAAAAAAAAAGATGTCCTTTTCATCACAGGGGATTGGAATGCAATAGCAGGAAGTCAAGAGATACCTAGAGTATTAGCTAAGTTTGGCTTTGGAGTACAAAATGAAGAAGAAAATGGTTAACAGTTTTGTCAAGAGAACACACTAGTCATAGAAAAACTGTTTTCCAACAAAACATGAGATGACTCTACAAATGGACATCATCAGATGCTCAATACTGAAATCAGATTGATTATATTCTTTACAGCAAAGATAGAAAAGCTCTATATAATCAGCAAAAACAAAACCTGGAACTGACTATGGCTCAGATCATCAGCTCCTTATTGCAAAATTCAGGCTTAAATTGAACAAAGGTAGGAAAAATTAATAGGTAATTCAGGTATGACCTAAATCAAATCTGTTATGATTATACAGTGGACACTTTCAAGGGATGAGATCCAGTAGACAGAGTGCTTGAAGAACTATGGACAGAGGTTTGTAACACTGCACATTAAGCAGAGACCAAAACCATGCCAAAGAAAAAGAAATGTGAAAAAGTAAAGTGGTTGTCTGAGGAGGTTTTACACATAGCTAAGGAAAGAAGAGAAGCAAAAAGCAAGAGAGAAATGCAGAGTTCCAGAGAACAGCAAGGAGAGATCACAGAGCCTTCTTAAATGAACATTGCAAAGAAGCAGAGGAAAAAGAATAGGAAAGACTAGAGATCTCTTCAAGAAAACTGGAGATATCAAGAGAACATTTTATGCAAAGATGGGCACAAATAAAGGACAGAAACAGCAAGGATCTAACAGAAGCAGAAGATATTAACAAGAGGTGGCAAGAATACACAGAAGAACAGTACAAAAAATATCTTAATGGCCCAGATAACCACGGAAGTGTGATCACTCACCTAGAGCCAGACATCGTGGAGTGTGAAGTCAAGTGGCCTTAGGAAGCATCACTACAAACAAAGCTGGTGGAGGTGAATTCCAACTGAGCTATTTCAAATTCTAAAGTATTACACTGTTAAAGTGCTCAATATGTCAGCAAATCTGAAAAACTCAGCAGTGGCCACAGGACTGGAAAAGGTCAGTTTTCATTCCAATCAGAAGGGCAGTGCCAAAGAATTTTCAAACTAGTGCACAATTGTGCTCATTTCACATGCTAGTAAGGTCAGGCTGAAAATCCTTCAAGCTAGGCTTTAATAGTACATGAATTGAGAAATTCCAGATGTACAAGCTGGATTTAGAAAAGGCAGAGGAACCAGAGATCAAACTGCCAACATCAGTTAGATCATAGAAAAAGCCAGAGAATTTCAGAAAAATATCTACTTCTGCTTCATTGTCTACACTAAAGCCTTTGACTGTGTAGATCACAACAAACTGTGGAAAATTTTTAAAGAGACAGGAATACCAGAACACCTTACCTGTCTCCTGAGAAACCTGTATGGGAGTGTAGAACCAACAGTTAGAATCTTACATGGAACAACTGACTGATTCAAAATTGGGAAAGGAGTACAGAAAGGCTGTATATTGTCACCTTGTTTGTTTAACTTATATGCAGGGTTCATCAGGTGAAATGCCAGGCTGAATGAAGCTCAAGCTGGAATCAACACCAGGAGAAATATCAACAACTTCAGATATGCAAACGATACCATTCTAATGGCAGAAAGGGAAAAGGAACTAAAGAGCTTCTTGATGAGGGTGAAAGACGGGAATGAAAAGGGTGACTTATAACTCAACATTCAAAAAACTAAGATTATGGTATCTTGTCCCATCATTTCATAGCACACAGATGAGGAAAAAGTGGAAGCAGTGATGGATTTTCTTTTCCTAGGCTCCAAAATGACTGTGGACGGTGACTGCAATCACAAAACTAAAAGACGCTTCCTCCTTGAAAGAAAAGATATGACAAAACTTGACAGTGTACTAAAAAGCAGAGACATCACTTTGCCAACAGAAACCCATATAGTCAAAGTTCTTCCAGTAGTCATATATGGATGGGACAGTTGGAACATAAAGAAGGCTAAGCACTGAAGAACTGATATCTTTGAACTGTGGTGCTGGAGAAGACTCTTGAGAGTCCCTTGGACTGCAAGATCAAACCAGTCAATCCTAAAGGAAATCAACCCTGAATACTCATTGAAAGGACAAATGCTGAAAAGCTTCAATCTTTGGCCACCCATGTGAAAAGTAGATTCACTATTAAAGATCCTGATGCTGGGAAAGATTGAAGGCAAAAAGAGGAGAGAGCAGCAGCAGATGAGATGGTTAGGTGGCATCACTGACTCAATGGACATGCATTTAGGCAAACTCTGGGAGATGGTGCAGGACAGGGAAGCCTGGTGTGCTTCAGTCCAGGAGGTTGCAGAGTCAGACAGGACTTAGTGACTGAACAATCACAAAAAATTCTGAAAGCACTACTGCAAGATTGTTCAAATGAGAAATAAAACCACTTTACTGTGCGTAAATCCAACACTTGTAGCCTACATGGGGGAAAAAGAAAAAGCAACTTAAATTCAAAGCACATGAGCTGGGTGAGAATGAAGTAGGCAGTAAGCAAGGATGAGAACACCATGCAAGGAAAACCACAGGCTTGTGGCTTCCTGCTCTAGAATGCCATCACGCCAAGAGGATGATGTGGGGCAGCACTTCTGATTGAGACAGTGAACATTATTCAACTCTTTGTGAAATGGGGTTTGCAGGACAGCACATGTGGTAGTAATAGAAAAGATGCAATTCTCCTTGGCTGCTTTTCAAGCTTCACTATTGGGATAATTTGGGGACTTTTTTTTTAAACTTTGAGACATTCTCTCAGAACAAGACTGATTATGAGGGTGTGTCTTGAACTCTGCCAACAGAGAAAACTTGGCTTATTTTTTAAGTTGTATGCGCTTTTGCTATGGACGAATATGCTTCCTTCCGATCAACTGTCTTTTTTCAGAAAACAAACTCAAATGCTGCCTTATCAGAATTTAAATCTTTCCTTTACAGGATGAAGATCCTTCAGTATTGTTCCCAAAATAAAATCCCCAGTGTGCACTGTCAAGAAGCCAAGCCAAATGTTGAAGACAATCTCATTTCTGTCATCTACAGTGCCCTGAACTTATTGGGTAACTTTCTTTCAATGAGTCAAAACCCTAAGCAGTTCATCTGGGGCTTCCCTGCTGGCTCAAGGTAAAAGAATCCGCCTGCAAAGTAGGAGACCTGAGTTTGATCCCTGGGTCGAGAAGATCGCCTGAAGAAAGGAATGACTACCTACTTCAGTATCCTTGCCTGGAGATTTCCATGGACAGAGGAGCCTGACGGGCTACAGCCCATGGGGTCACAACGAGTTGGACATGACTGAGCAACCGTTCATTTATTGTCTGCTTCCATCATGTCTGACTCTTTGCAACCCCATGGACTGTAGTCTGTCAGGTTCCTCTGTCCATGGAATTCTCCAGGCAAGGATACTGGAGTGGGTTGCCATTTTCTGTTCCAGGGGATCTTCCTGACCCAGGGATTGAACCCACATCTCCCACATCTCCTCATTGGCAGGCAAATTCTTTACCACTGCACCATGTAGGAAACCCCATTTGTTTGCGGTTCATTTAACTATCTGACTGCTGTGGACTCTGGGTTCATGCTCAAGGACAAATAGTAGCCAAAATGAAGAACCTACAACTATTTGTTTTCACCAAAGCCAAAGAGGCTTTAAAGAAGAAGCAAGCCTAAAACATGACTTAAGTTAAACTGGGAAGCATGAAGGAAAGAGGATGGAAGACAGAGAAGAGGCTAAGGTATGAGAGACTGAGGTGTGATCTCAGGCAAGTTGCCTGTCACCAATTCTCTGAGCCATATCTGTAAAATAGGAATGTAACTCCCTCTTAGGGTTGACACATACATGAAAGGAAGTGTGAAAGTCCCTGGCTTAGTCCCAGAAACAAAGTAATGCTCCATTACTGCTCATGTGAAGACTGAATTCAATCATGGGAAATAGTCTGGGGTCCCACTTACACATGGGTTGTTACAATAAGAAAAGAAGAAACTACAAGAAATGAGGATTTTAAAGAACAAGGGCTCACCCACAGAGTCCACCAAGGTCCAGAGGTGGGCACTGCGCAGATTCAGACCCGGTGGTCTCCTCAAGGAGCCAGATCCATGCTCTTATATACAGCCTTACCAGAGAACTCAAGGGAAGTCTACGGAAAGAATGCCAACACCATAGACTGCACTACTCAATTAACAAATGTTTATTGAATACCTACCAGACACTGTTCTGCAGCTGTGAATAAAGCAGTGAATAAATGATAGGGTTTGTGGCCAAGATGAGCTTTATTTCAGAGGGGAAAGAGATAAAATACTTAAATGCACACAATAAATACTATGATGGAGAAAAACAAAGAAGAAAGGGATTGGAAAATGTGGGGCCTGTCGTTTCTAAATGGGGTCATCAGGGAAGCTCCCATAGAATATGTGAAGATCTGAAATAAGTGGAGCCAGAAAGATACCGGAGCAAGATGCAGGAAAAGCTTACAGAGATCCTAAGGCAAGAGGAGGCCTGTTAAGTCCAAGGACTAGCAATGAGCACAATGTGGCTGTAGTAGAAGAATCAAAGAAAAGAGAAAGTAAGACAGCAGACAGACTATGGATGATCTTGTGGGCTGACTTTCACTTGGTAAGAAAGGGGAAATCACTGGAGGTTTTTGAGTACAGGAGTAGAATTACCTAACTTATACTTTAATCTACTGATATAGTCAAAGCTATGGTTTTTTTCAGTAGTCATGTACGGATGTGAGAGTTGGACCATAAAGAAGGCTGAGCACCAAAGGACTGATGCTTTCAAATTGTGGTGCTGGAGAAGACTCACTCTTGAGAGTCCCTCAGACTGCATGCAGATCAAACCAGTCAATCCTAAAGGACATTAACCCTGAATATTCATTGGAAGGACTAATGCTGAAGCTGAAGCTTCAATACCTGGTCACCTGACGAGAAGAGCCAACTGACTGGAAAGTATCCTGATGCTGGGAAAAATCGAAGGCAAAAGAAGAGGGTGACAGAGGATGAGATGGTTGGATGGCATCACCAAGTCAATGGACATGAGTCTGAGCAAACTTTAAGACATAGTGAAGGACAGGGAAGCCTGGCGTGCTGCAGTTCATGGGTCTGCAAAGAGTCGGACACAACTTAGAGACTGAACAACAACAACAGCACTTTTAACAGAATCTCTCTGCCTGCTGTGTTTAGGAAGATGATAAGGGCAGAAACAAGAAGATAAATCAGGAATCCATTTCCATCTACCACTGACTGGAAGGCTGGAACATGAGTGTATGCATGCTCAGTTGTGTTTGATTCTTTGTCACCCCATGGACTATTGCCTGCCAGGCTCCTCTGTCTGTGGAACCATTCAGGCAAGAATACTGGAGTGGGTTACCATTTCCTTCTCCAGATGATCTTCCCAACCCAGGGATCAGACCTGCATCTCCTGCATTGGCAGGTGGATTCTTAACCACTGAGCCATCTGGGAAGCCTTAGGCTGCAGCACAGGAATGGTTAATTTCCCTAACAACAGAACCTATGCAGGTATTAGTGAAGACCATCTGCTTATGGAATAATTCCCTAAATCAACATCATCAACTAAAATATCATCCTTCAAAAAATGGTGGGGAGAGGGAGGCTGTGCTGCACAGACATTTATTTAATTAGTAGGTTACTGTTTGTTGCTGACATATCATATATGTGTTACATCAAAAGTGATGTCATCTATTTAACCTACCAGATCTTTTGAAATAGATACACGTTTGTAAGAGTACAAATTTATCCTCAAGTTTTTGCCATCAAGCACTGTATAATGCTTTTCATACATCATTTAGTGTTGTAACTAAAAAGAGGAGGAACAACAAACCCCCTTCAACAACGGGGCAATCTGATCTTATTTTCCAGTTGACTAAGTTCTCAAATGTAAAAACAGAGACTGGAGGAGTCAAATTCATCACCTAAGGAAGGCTGGGTAGTCTGAATACTGAAACTATTGGGAAGGAGGGATACAGGGTGAAAGAAATCTTAGTTTAGAGAAATTATGTCTCAGAGATTGCAGGACTTTTTCGAGGTTGAAAGACCTCTGCGGAACACTCAACATGCAGATGCACTGAGGAACTAACTTTACAGAATATGGGAGCAGAGGGCAGTCACTGCTGGGACATTGTTTAAGTGGGAAGTGCAAAGGAAAGGGAAAGATTCAAGAATGAAGTTTTCCTGTGTGGGAAACCAAGGGAATTTCATGACTGAAGAGCATGGCAACTGCTTTGAGGGAAGTTCAACCTGAAACTGAAGGGAGGGCTGGAGAAACTAGAAGGCAAAAATACTCATTTCCTCCATGACTAGGAGAGTCATTGGGGAGAGGTGTCTTCCATGGCTGGGGTTACACCATGCCAGTGGAGGACTAGGAAGCTAAGCAGAGCTGACAGTTGAGTCTAATATTTTTACCAGGCTGAACCAAACAGTGCAACTCCTCTGTCACAAAAACATTTTTAGACTATCAGAAAGATATCAATGAGAAGTAAAGTGTAACCATCAGTGAACCAAAGGCATTTATTACTAAATTATAAAATTGTCAATGCAAGTAGAGTTAGAGGCGTTGGTAGAAAGTTACCAACTATGAAAGTGGAGAAGTGAAATATAGGAAAGTAAAAAGATCAGACAGTTTACAGTTTGGTGCTATGGATTGGAAACCTACATAACTTTCCAACCACTCATGAGTTTTGTGACCTCAGATGAGTCACTGAACTTCAAATTTTTCCACTGTAGAATGGTATTAATAAATTAAAAGAGGATAGTAATTATAATATAAAAAGCATATAGCACATAGATTGCACAGTATTAAATTTTGATTCCTACTTTCATCTTAGTACATATAGAGATTTAATATATTCAAAGATTAAAATTACAAAACTATAAATAACTATGTAATTTAGTTAACCACCATAGCTGATTTCATTAGCAATAACTTCACCTTGGGTCCCCTATTAATTCATCTTTAAATTAACCACAAAATTTCTCACATTTCTTTAATTCAATAAACATTTGTTGAATGTGCACTAAAGACCATGTATCACATGAAATAACACAGGAGACGGAGGGAACACTGCTGTGGTTTTGGATTTCTTTTTTTCTAAGCCACAGCCTATCATAATCATAACATTGTGATAACCATTAGCATAAAAGAATGTACTGTGAGAGATCAAAAGAAGGAATGAGTGATTCTACTTAGAAAAAAACTATTAGCCTACAGTTACCGAGCACTTCAGTTCTGCTCAGTTCTCAGTCATGTCCAGCTCTTTGTGACCCCATGGACTGCAGCATGCCAGGCTTCTAGTCCATCACCAACTCCCGAAGCTTGCTCTAACTCATGGCCATTGAGTCGGTGATGTCATTCTACCATCTCATCCTCTGTCATCCCCTTCTCTTCCTGCCTTCAACCTTTCCCAGCATCAGGGTCTTTTCAAATGAGTCAGTTTTTCTCATCAGGTGGCTAAAGGACTGGAGTTTCAGCTTCATCATCAGTCCTTCCAAAGAATACACAGAACTGATTTCCTTTAGGATTGAATGGTTTGATCCCCTTGCAGTCTAAGGGACTCTCAAGAGTCTTCTTCAATGCCACAGTTCAAAAGTATGAATTCTTCAGCACTCAGCTTTCTTTATAGTCCAACTCTCACATCCATACGTGACTACTGGAAAAACCATAGCCTTGACTAGATGGATCTTTGCTGGCAATGTAATGTTTCTCCTTTTTAATATGCTGTCTAGGTTGGTCATAGCTTTTCTTCCAGGGAGCAAGTGTCTTAATTTCATGGCTGCAGTCACCATCTGCAGTGATTTTGGAGCCCCCCCAAAAAAATAAAGTCTCTCACTGTTTCCATTGATTCCCCATCTATTTGCCTAAAAGATGTGAAAGTGCTACACTCAATATGCCAGCAAATTTGGAAAACTCAGCAGTGGCCACAGGACTGGGAAGTCAGTTTTCATCTCAATCCCAAAGAATGCTCACACTACCGACAATTGCACTTATCGCACATACTAGCAAAATTATGCTCAAAATTCTCCAAGCCAGGCTTCAACAGTATGTGAACTGAGAACTTCCAGATGTTCATGCTAGATTTAAAAAAGACAGAGGAACCAGGGATCAAATTGCCAACATCCACTGGATCATCAAAACAGCAAGAGAGTTCCAGAAAAACATCTGTTTCTGCTTTACTGACTAGGCCAAAGCCTTTGACTGTGTGGATCACCACAAACTGGAAAATTCAAGAGATGGGAATACCAGACCATCTGACCTGTCTCTTGAGAAATCTGTATGCAGGTCAGGAAGCAACAGTTAGAACTGGGCATGGAACAACAGACTGCTTCCAAATAGGGAAAGGAGTATGTCGAGGCTGTACATTGTCACCCTGCTTATTTAACTTCTATGCAGAGTACAAAATGAGAAATGCTGGGCTGGATGAAGCACAAGCTGGAATCAAGATTGATATTGCTGGGAGAAATATCAATAACTCACATATGCAGACGACACCACCCTTACGACAGAAAGTGAAGAAGAACTAAAGAGCCTCCTGATGAAAGTGAAAGAGGAGAGTGAAAAAGTTGGCTTAAAGCTCATCATTCAGAAAACTAAGATCATGGCATCTGGTCCCATCGCTTCATGGCAAACAGATGGGGAAGCAATGGAAACAGGGACAGACTTTTTTTTCTTGGGCTCCAAAATTACTGCAGATGGTGAAGCTGAAACTCCAATACTTTGGCCACCTGAGGCATATAAATGACTCATCTGAAAAGATCCTGATGCTGGGAAAGATTGAAGGCAGGGGGGAAAGAGGATGAGATGGTTGGGTGGCATCACCAACTCAATGGACATGAGTTTGAGTGAACTCTGGGGTTAGTGACGAACAGGGAGGCCTGATATGCTGCAGTCCATGGGGTCACAAAGAGTAGGACATGACTGAGTGACTGGACTGAACTGATGAGACCAGATGCTATGATCTTCATTTTCTAAATGCTGAGTTTTAAGCCAACTTTTTCACTCTTCCCTTCACTTTCATCAAGAGGCTCTTTAGTTCTTCACTTTCTGACCTAAGGGTGGTGTCATCTGCCTATCTGAGTTACTGATATTTCTCCCAGCAATCTTGATTCCAGCTTGTGCTTCATCCAGCCTGGCATTTTGCATGATGTATTCTGCATATAAGTTAAATAAGCAGGGTGACAATGTACAGCCTCGACATACTCCTTTCCCTATTTGGGAGCAGTCTGTTGTTCCATGCCCAGTTCTAACTGTTGCTTCCTGACCTGCATACAGATTTCCTAGGAGGCAGACCAGGTGGTCTGGCATTCCCATCTCTTGAAGAATTTTCCACAGTTTGTGGTGATTCACAGAGTCAAAGGCTTTGACCTAGTCAATAAAGCAGAAACAGATGTTTTTCTGGAACTCTCTTGATGTTCCAATGGATGATGATTGGATGATCCAATGGATGTTGGCATTTTGATCTCTGGTTTCTCTGCATTTTCTAAATCTAGCATGAACATCTGGAAGTTCTCAGTCCACATACTGGTGAAGCCTGGTTTGGAGAATTTTGAGCATTACTTGGCTAGCCTGTGAGATGATTGCAATTGTGCAGTAGTTCGAGCATTCTTTGGGATTGGAACGAAAATTGACCTTTTCCAGCCCTGGGGCCACTGCTGAGTTTTCCACATTTGCTGGCATATTGAGTGCAGCACTTTTACAGAATTATCCTTCAGGATTTGAAATAGCTCAACTGGAATTCCATCACCTCCACTAGCTTTGTTCCTAGTGATGCTTCCTAAGACCCACTTGACTTTGCATTCCAGGATGTGTGGCTCTAGGTGAGTGATCACACCATCATGGTTATCTGGGTCATGAAGATCTTTTTTGTACAGTTCTTCTGTGTATTCTTGCCACCTCTTCTTAATATCTTCTGCTTCTGTTAGGTCTCTACCATTTCTGTCCTTTATTGAGCCCATCTTTGTATCAAATGTTCCCTTGGTATCTCTAATTTTCTTGAAGAGATCTCTACTCTTTCCCATTCTATTTTTTCCCTCTATTTCTTTGCACTGATCACTGAGTAAGGCTTTCTTATCTCTCCCTGCTATTCTTTGGAACTCTGCATTCAAATGGATGTATCTTTACTTTTCTCCATTGTCTTTCTGAGCATTTGCTGCTGCTGCTGCTGCTGCTAAGTTGCTTCAGTCTTGTTCAACTCTGTGCAACTGCATAGACAGCAGACTACCAGGCTCCTCTGTCCCTGGGATTCTCCAGGCAAGAATACTGGAGTGGGTTGCGATTTCCTTCTCCAATCTGAGCATTTACTATGCACCAAACAATATTCTAAATACTTTACAGATGGCAACTCATTAAGCATCACAGCAGTCTGAAATAGTTACTAGGATTATTTCCATTTTGCATATCAGGAAACTGAAGCACAAGAAGGTTAAGTCACAGGTCCAAGGTCACAGCTATCTACTTTGTTTCAGAGTAGATAAAACTTGGAATTTGTTACATAAGTGAAAGAAGATGCCAGCAGAAGAAAACTTGAAGGTACATGACAGAATGAGGATAAGAGGCTGAGCGACACCACAGAGAAGACAGGAAGGGTGGCTGGAAACCAGTGATTGAAGATGATACATAGGAATGAGATAAGGAGATAAACTAACCGGTATTGGAAATAGGAAGAAAGAAAATTCAAGTAATTCATAGAGTAAAAGGAAGAAAGGTGAGGACTGGGCTGTCTGCTGGTCTTGTCTGCCTGGTAAAATGAAGGTCAAGTTCACAGGTAGGAGTCGGAAACCTGAGACCCATCCCCATTTCTATCCCTCCCCCCACTCCCTGTGTTCACCCATCACCTAGTCCAGTTGATCCTACTTCCAAAGTGTATCTACCCCAGAGCCATGCTCTCCATCTACAGAGCCACCTCTGCAGTCCAAGTCAAAACTATCTCCAGCCTGGACTCTGCAAGAGCTTCCAGCTGTTTTCCCCACTTCCTCTATTAACTCTCAATCCACTCTCCATACAATTGCCATAAAGAGATTTCAAAAGTAAAAATTGACTGCAGCTCCTCTATGGCTCTTTGAATACAATAAAAATCCCTTACTCTGCCAAAACTGCGGCAGATCATCTGGTCCAGCTCTCCTCTCCAGCCCAATCATAGACCATTCTCCCTCCCTATCTGTAGTCCAGGCATCTTGACATTCTTGCCATTTTTCAAATAAACCCTGTTTCCCTTATTACTCAGACCTTTCTCCATTCTACTTGCTCTCACTGAAATATTCTTTCTGAGCTCTTTCATTTATTTATGACTGTGTGTAGGATTCCTCCTCTTTCCTGAAGCCTCAGGCTAAAAACTTTCTTCTCCAAAAGGCCCTCAACGACCAGCTTGTCTAAGAAAGTCCCATAACCACTGCCCTAGAGCAGGGATTTAGCAGTTAATATGGTGGCATAAGGAAAGTGCCCAATTTCAAATTCCAGCTCTATAACTTGTGTGACCCCAGGCAAGAAACTGAATTGTTCTCCAGTATAAAATGGGAATAATGTGAAGCAGTTATTCAGAGAGTGGTTGTGCTGATTCAATGAATTAATAGTCATTAGAAATTTATAAAAGCACCTGGTCCTTATAAATGTTTAGTACAAATTTATCACCCCAGTACCTTGTCGGTTCCATCTAACATTTTAGTTTGTACTTTCGTGTTTCATGTTAACTGTATGGTTCATCCACTATTTCACAAGTTCCAGGAAGGCAGAGAACTGGTCCACATCTCCAATATAAAAACACCAGCTGCTTAATACTTAATGAATGGGAAATGAATGAATGAGTTCATATCATGCACAATTCAGTATATAGGGTCTGAGAGAGCCTAAACTGTCATTGAGAAGAGAGTTGAACGCATCAACCATAGTGACCTATAGTGAGAATGTCTGAGAAGCTATGAAGGGTCTGAGAGACAGAAAGACAGCACCGTGGTTCCCAAGATGGAAGGTATCATCAGAATCAGGAGGAGGCTCATTGAGGGTGAGAATATATCAGGTGAAAGGATAGGAAGATGTGGGAGTAGAGGAAACATTTCAATTTTGGGTGAAGATGAGATCAAAAAGTTGTTATTTCTACCCTAGGGACCATGATTAGAGGCCAGATGAGGGTGATCAGAGTTGAGAGGTCAAGAAAGGAAGAAGACCAATGTACTAGTAGAGTTATCAGTGTGAAACTGAATTCCCTGTGCATCAGGAGAGAGAGGTCAGGAAGTACAACACCAAGTCAGGGGCTAAGGTCACTGAGAAGAGCAGAAGATCCCAAAGGAGAGTTAACGAGAGTAATGAAGATGGGGAAAAACGGTCCAAGTGGTAATCTGAGTCTCTCAAAAAGAAGACTAAAGAGTGTCAACAGAAAAAGCAAGGGGCAGTGGGGAAAACTGCCAGCACTCCTTCTTGTTCCACAAGTTCAAAGAAATGGGAGCACTCTGACATAGAGAGGAAGCATTGTGTAATCCAGAGAAATATAGTAGTGAAGGGGGACAGGCAGAATGTGGAGAGTGTTTGAGTCCTGGACAGATCTGACTAACGTCAAGGCTGCAGTGATGCAGTGAGATGCAGCGATGGTCAGCTGCCTGAGTTTTACCCTCTGATCTAAAAGGGATGGGAAACCACATGCTGAATTTTAATCTAATCCAGATACTATTTCTGGAGGAATGGGATGCATGCAACCCAAGGCAGAGAACCACCTTAAACTTGCTTCATGGCTCTCTCTCAATCTGTCTTTCTCCCCATTTCCCTCTGCCCAAGGGTGACACAAATGTCCTGCTGCAAATTGATTGAAGCATCCTTCCTGTAGGCCTCCCCGGCGGATATCAGGAGAGAAAGGACAGAAATCAAGTCCACAATTAGGAAGGAGAAAATACCAGAGGCTCCTGACAGCATCGTAACTCCCGAGGGGAAATCTGCGGCTGGAATTTGTCTAAACAGATGCAGGAATTTGCCATTTTTCTCATCCTTCCTCATGTGCACTGCTCGACAGCCTCTTCAGATCAGAGCCAAGACTGCAGCCTGCATCAGCTAGATCATGGGGAATACTTAGGTGAAATACTAGCGCTCAGCCCTCCCTCATTTTGAGCACTAGGTCAGGTGAATTACTTCAAATACATGCAAGGCCCTTCTGTTTCCATGGTAACTGCTCCAAGAACCGTAACAATGTCAATCATAGAAATGGTGAAATCATAACTTGAACCCATCTTGCTGACAAAGATATCTTGAGAAGTAGCCACTGCTCAGTATCAGACTTCTACATCTCATTTGGGGGAGAATATTTTGTTTATGTCCAATCAGTTATGGGAATAAGGGGAAACAGTGGTTAGTCATTTTCCTTCTGCTTCGCCAGGTCCACCTCTGTCTGTATTTTGCTGATAGGCTTGTAACTCATTTTCCCTGCTTGAAATTTACAGATGGAACAATTCATTTTTCCACTTCCTTTTCCTGCATAGGTGTAAGCACTTGAAGACAAATTATTGATTTTTTTTCCTATGCAGTTAAAAAAAATGAATTGTTGATTTCCATTCCACTGTGTTGGTTGCTTTAATCTCTTAGTGCCTGTTTTGATGAAGCAAACTCACAATATCTGGAGATGAAGTTCTAATCTGGGGATCCTGAAATAAGATCCAGTATCTATTGCCAGTCCTGAAAAATGGAGCAAACATCTCAGTTCACAGATTCTAAAATAAATAAGGAAGGTAAGGAGTAATTATCATTTCCTGTTCATGCAAAATCTATACTCTGGATTCTAAAGTGATCTCCCCAGAAGCAGTAAAATCACGTCTAGAACCTACATGATAATTCCACCAAAAGAGTGTTTGGGCATATTAACCTTCAAACTCTGTTGGCCATTTTATTGGCTTAGTTTCATTTTTTAATGTATATTTTAGGACACTCTTTCCCTGTACATTATTTTTATCTTCCTTTCTCCTCTAAAGAATTTCAAAGCAAGAACATTTCTGTGGGTTTATGAGAGCCTTCAGTCTGGACTCCAAACTGTTACAAAGCCAATATTTTTTTACATTTTTCTTCTTAATAACATTCTTTGACCCAGAGAGAACTAAAAAAATAAGCTATTTGATGTCTTAAAATTGCAGAGATAAACTGACACTGTGTTCTGAAGGTGTCTTTTCATGAGAAAATTGGAATTGTTAAAAAATGTAATCAAGTTATACAGAGCTTCTCACCCTCAGGTCATCAGTTCAGATCTATCTGAGGTGGAAAGTTGCACAGAGCTGTAGTGGTCGCTGGGCTCCCAGTGCCCTCTGAGAAATGAGCTGGAGGTCCCAGAGGAGGCCACTGCTTTGTAGTCACCACCCTCATAAGTGACACCCATGGACTCATCCAGAAATAACCATTCCAACAGAAGCACAAAGATTTGTCCCTAGATTCCTAAGTTGGTCCTGTGTACCGTTATCTTCACAAGTGTACATTCTCAAATGTTAAGCTCCATGAGAAACAGAAGTTTTTTTTTTTTTTTTAAGTAACTCTGGAAAACTTTTGCTCAGTATCCTGCTTAATTCAGCTGAGTGGTGACAATCCATGAAGTATGAAGGTGAATGAGGAGGGAAAAAAGGGAATAGAAGACAAAGAGGAGCTGGAAATTAAACTAAATAGGAAAAAAATAAAAGCAAGAGAGAACTAAAGATAAAAAGAAGCAGAAAAAGAAAAAGGATAAACAAAAAAGCAAACAGAAAGCAAGAGGCAGGGGAAAGGAGAGAGAAAGGAAGGAGCAGGAGATGTGAAATTCTATCATGACAATGAGTAGAAACCTCTCCATTCCAGGAGGGCTTTTGTTTGTTTTATATTCATGATTCTCACAACAGGGATCTTCCTTCTATAGGAATTTCGCTTTTACAAAAGCTAAATCTGGCACACACACACACACAAAAAAAAAACACAAAAATCCAGACTTAATAATCACCCTCCAAAGAAAGGTCACTGCGGAAGATTCTGCATTTCGATCCCACAGGGAAAGCATCCCTTCATCTCAGATTAGAAGCTCAAGACATGAAAAATTGTAATTAACCAGAAAAGGACCCATTCGACTATATACCTTGGCCCCAGGGAAGAAGCCTCACATTGATATTGGATGAGGGAGAAGACAGGATGCTTGATTTCTGTTACCAAAGCGGACTTCTGTGGACCACACTCCCATCAAGGGAACAGCAATTTGAAGAGTAGTTCTTGATTTATCTGAAATTCTCATTCTTTGCTAACTTGATACGAAAAAATTATTTTAGGGAAAAACAGTTCTTAACCCTGGAGAAGGGAATGGCAACCCACTCCAGTATTCTTGCCTGGAGAATTCCGCAGACAGAGTTGCCTGGTGGGCTACAGTCCATGGGGTTGCAAAGAGTTGGACACAACTGAGCGACTAACACACACAAAACGGTTCTTGCATTCTCTCTCGCAGGAAGTTAAAGACAAAGAGGTATATTTTAGGCTATGGGCAATTTAATTACAAAGAAATGAGAATCAAACAAAAATGTATATAAAGAAATGATATATAATGTTCTCTGAAGGTGACAGGAACAGGAATATGGCAGAAGATGGCATGTGACCCCAGTAGTATCAAGAATTCTTTCAGGAAGGAACCTCTCTTCATCTGTTCTTATCATCAAGGGGATTTCTACTTCCCTCTCTATAGGACAGGCCTAAGAAGTAAATCTGGAGTGGTCTTCAAGTTTCTCTTTTAACCATATGACTTGATGTAGAACTAGGTTGGTCGGTGACAGTCTGTCATCCAACGGGCCACAGCTCTACCAAAGGGCGGGTCAGTGCGTTCAGAGGCCACCACTGTCCAAGATGTCTTTCCTCTCCTGTTTCTTCTTACACTTACCGGTGTTTGAATAGACTGTTCTCTAATTGCACTTTTAGACTCCAGAGAGGATAAAGATCCCTGGGCAGAGATTCTGTAGAGCATGGACAAAGTTAACCACTTCCTAGCTCTCCACCTACTTGGAATAAAGGAAGTAAATTTGCTTCTGCTGGATGTATGTAAATAGTGTCCATTCTAGTTGGAAAATAGGAGACCCAATTCCATTCTCCAATCCAGTTGTTGTTAAAGAATCTTGCGTTTGAGAAGTATGGAGGGAGATTTACTTGACATTTCCCTGGTACCTCTAATAAAACTGACACTTGAATTGCCTTTGTTTTTCTTCCCTCAGTCTCAGTAAATAATAGGTAAATGGTACCTATCTGTCAACAATAAAATGATATAAGATGCTACTTATCCAGTACTTCTTATATATCTGTTTCTGAGTTACATGCTTTTTAAGTATACTTCTAAATTCTAATAAGTCAATAAGGTAGGTGTTACTATGCTTTTTTTAAAACGTATGAGACCAAGAGAGGTTCAGTTAACATGCTCAAGGCACATGGCTAACAAAGACTCTGAACCAGGATTTAAATTTCAAGGTTTTGGGTCTGAAATCCCTTATTTCAATAAATAATGTCTCCCAAATATCCCTAGTTATTTTTCTCAAAAATGTTATAGGACTCTTGATTAAGCTGAAGACTTAACAAAAGTGTTTTGCCATTTCTCCCTCTCAAAACAAATCACAATGATACAGAAGTACAAAAAGATATGACGCAATAAGAGGATGGGAAAGAAGGTGACAGGAATGAAATTCTGGAAACTAGAGAGCAGATGGAAAAATAGTAACTTATTTATTAGACATGTGGAAACTGAATTCTAAACTGATGATGAGGGTATCCCAGAAACAAGCCTACGCAAGTGGAAGAACTTGAGAAAGCTCAGGAATTCATGGCTCAATGTACTTTTGAAAGTTGGAGACCAATGAGCCAGAAACCGGAGATAAAGTTGGAAATCTGGATCAGAATCTGCAGCTGGGGGACCTCTCTTCCCATTCCAGCAGAAGACTAGATACAGGCTCCATAAAGAGACTGAACCAGACATTCTGGCCTAAGGGTTATTAAGCAGAACTGAAGTCTAATTTCACACTGAAAACTGGAGGGGTAGATGAAGGTCTATTTACTGAATGCTAAGAGCACAGTCTTCTTACCCAGTTCAGCAACAGGAATGCTTGGAAGCCAAGCATATCTTCTCCAGGAGGGAGACTGGAAGATTCATCTCTGGGGACAGTGATCAGCCCAGCAGAAAAGAGCTAAAGGTACTCTTAATTGTTTTTGTCCTTTACAACCCTACCAGATCATCCTACAGTGAAACTCACCATTTAACAAGCTCTGTCCCTGCTCCCAGAATGTTCATGTCTCTAAGTTTTTAGTGTCCTGCTCTTTGATGAAACAGTCCCACATCACCAGATACTTGAGGGAAAGCTTCTGATGTAAAAGAAATCAAAAAGTAAAAGGATCTCACAGGAAAGAAAAATAATGCTGGGGCCAGAAGAAAGTATCTTCAAAACATTGACCTCTTCAACAGAAATTAAAGAAAGAATATTGTAAAGATAAAGTATGCATCTATTAAACGAAAAGAATCAGTCTGCAAAAAATGAGATCTTTTGAAATTAAAAATAAGGGAGCATAAATAAAATCAATACAAGGGTTGGAAAATAAAGTTGAGAAGATCTCTCAGAAAGTATAAAAGAAAAAGAGATGGAAACTAGAGGGGAAAGAGAAATAAATTAAAGTCATACTTTGGAATTTCTAGAGAATAGAGAAACCAGAGCAGAGAAGAAAATTCAGGATCATTCTTCGTATTCCATGAAACTAGAAGCACACTATTACAACCAAATATCCCTATTGTCCTGTTTTGAAGAATCTAAGAAATCCTGACAGCCTTTCCTCATTTCATCCATCTCCATCCCCTTCAGTTAAAACTGGCAGTGTTTCTGTGCATATAATCCTATCTCTAATTCTGGTTTCTGCTGAAGTGGCTGACTGAATTCATAGTTCACATATATACTAATCTCCTTACCAAATAGTTGTTCAACATTCCTTCAGAACTAGTTTTCTCATTTTTTGCAATATAGTTAGGCTGCAAATTTTCTAAATCTTCAAATTCTGGTTCCTTTCACTTAGCTGCTTCTTTGTATTTCTCATCTCACATTCTATCATTGCAGTCAAGAGGACCCAGGATTTATTTTCAACATTTTGCTTCAAAATCTTCTCACTTAAATATCTCATTTCATTGTTCACAAATTCCTCCTTCCAAAACATGCTAGAATACAAGTTTTTTGTCACTGTATAACAAGGACTGCCTTTTCTCTGGTTTCCAATAATGCGTTCCTTACTTCCATCTGAGACCTCATCAGAATGACCTTTAACATCTGTATTCCCACCAACTTTCTGTTCATGATTATTAATATATACTCCAAGAAAACAGAGGCTTTCTCTCCAGCTCTTCTCTTTTCTGAGTCCTCAAAAGAAGCACCTTTAATGTCCATATTTCTATCAACAATCTAGAGCAAGCTCGACTTTTCAAGCATGCACCTCAAAATTCTTCCAGCCTCTAGCCATCACCCAGTTTCCAAGCTGCTTCCACGTTTTAGGTATCTGTTACAGCTCCACTCCACTTCTTGACTTCAAAAGCTGTCTTTAGTCAACTTGGGTTAACATAACAAAATACAACAGACCAGATGGCTTAACCAACAGAAATTTATTTTCTTACAATTCTTGAAGGTAGAAGTCTCAGATCTGACAGAGCTGGTTTCTGGTAAGACCTCGCTTGTTGGATGCAGATGGTCATCTTCTCACTATGCTTCACATGGCAAAGAGAGAGAGAGAGAGAGAGCTCTCTTCCTCTTCTTAGAAGGTCACCAGTACAATTAAATTAGGTCTCCTCTCTTAGAAGCTCATTACCTCCTAAGGATCTGTGGTTTAGTCGCTAAGTAATGTCCAACTCTTGCAACCCCATGGACTGTAGCCTGCCAGGCTCCTCTGTTCATGGGATTCCTCAAGCAAGGATACTAGAGTGAGTTGCCATTTTCTTCTCCAGGGGATCTCCCTGACCCAGGAACCGAACCTGGGTCTCCGGCATTGCAGGCGGATTCTTTACCGACTGAGCTTTGAGGGAAGCCCCCCTAAGGACTATCTCCACCTAATTAAACTCAAAAGCCTTTGCACAGCAAAGAAAACCATAAACAAAATGGAAACATAACCATAGAATGAAAGAAAATATTTGCAAATGATGCAACCAACCAGGAATTAATCTCTAAAATTTACCAACAGTTTATGCAACTCAATATAAAAAAAAATCCAATCAAAAATGAGCAGATGACCTAAACAGACATTTCTCCAAAGAAGACATACAGAGGCACATGAAAAGATGCTCAACATCACTGGTTACTGGAGAAATGAAAATCAAAACTACAATGAGGTATCACTGCACACCAGTCAGAATGGTCATCATCAAAAAATCTACGAACAATAAATTCTGGAGAGGATGTGGAGAGAAGGGAGCCCTCCTATACTGTTAGTGGGAATGTAAATTGATACAGCCACTATGGAGAACAGGGTACGGAGGTTCCTTAAAAAACCAAAAACAGAGTGACTGTATGATCCAGAAATCCCACTCCTGGGCATATATACAGAGAAAACCATGGTTTGAAAGGATACATGCCAGTCATTCTAGCGCTGTTTACAATAACCAAGACATGCATGCGTGCATGGGTACTAAGTAATTTCAGTCCGACTCTTTGTGACCCTATGGACCATATCCCACCAGGTTCCTCTGACATAGGGTTCTCCAGGCAAGAATACCAGAGTGGGTTGCCATGCCCTCCTCCAGGGGATCTTCCTGACCCAGGGATCAAACCTATGTCTCTTAGTCTCCTGCACTGACAGGCGAGTTCTTTACCACTAGCACCACCTGGGAAGTCCAACCAAGACATGAAGTAACCTAAATGTCCATTACAGGAGAATGAACAAAGATGTGGTACATATATACAAAGGGATATTATTCAGTCATTAAAAAGAATGACATAATGCCATCTGCAGCAACATGGATGGACCTGGAGATTATCATATTAAGTAAGTCAAAGACAAATACCATATGATACCATATGATATTCCATCACTTACATGTGGAATCTTTAAAAAATGATACATATGAACTTATTTAAAAAACAGAAACAGACTCACAGACACAAAACATCCTTAAGGTTTCGAAAGCAGAAGAGTAGTAGAGGGGGAATAAATTGAGAGTTTGGGATTCACATATACACGCTACTATATTTAAAACAGATTACCAACAAGGACCTACTATATAACACAGGGAACTCTACTCAATATTCTATAATAACCTAAAGGGGAAAACAATTTGAAAAAGAATAGATCTAAGTATATGTACTGCTGCATCACTTTGCTGTACACCAGAAACTAACACAACACTGTAAATCAACTATACTCCAATATAAAATAAAAATTTTAAGGAAAGACTATTTCCAAATAGAGTCACGTTGGGTAGGGCTTTAACATGAATTTGGCGGGAGGGGGGACTCAATTCAGTACACAGCCAAGGACCAAAGGTTCTAAGATGGATGTCACAAAAAAAGAAAATGTAAAACATAGATTATTTGAGGAATCTGAATACAAAGGGAAGAGATATACTCACTGGCAAATAATTGAGGGATGAAATAGCAATATATCCACAGAAAAGCGAACAAAACATTTTAAAATCATTTTTAATTCCAGGAAAGTAAACTATCTCCTCCTTTCCCAAAAGGGAAATGCAATCATAATACACTCCATGATTCAGGTGTAAATAATGTTTATTTAGTCATAACTGTGTAAACAGTGTCTGTTTTTAGATCTCATGTGCAGATGGTTGAGTCAATCACATTCCTCAATCCCTGGCTCACCAGCCCTGGTCTCAGCAGAACCCTCCCTTCTTTATTTATGCATTCCCCTTATTTCCATCTCCCCATATACAACCACCTTGATATATGTGAAAAGTATCATTTCATTTATATGAGTTCTTTTAAAATGTATATTAAGTTATATGCACATATTTTCAATTTATACAAGCTTAATTTGCTAAGTATCTTAGAACTATGCATACTGCTGTGTGTACATCAAATTCATTGCTTTCAACTCACAAGTAGTCCTCAAAATACATTCACCATATATACTTATCTGGCCCTTTACTGATCACCAACTCGATTGTCTCTGACTTCCTGCTATCACAAAGAAAGTAAAATTTCTGTAGAACGTACACCTTGGAGTGTGCCAGAGTAGCAAGTAGTGGCACAGGTGGCCAAGCGCTCTCCAGAACTGCTGCCCTGGTCCATACTCCCACTATGGAACTTGGCGATCTTTGTATTGCCACAGACCTGACAACCTTAGCACCATCCAGCTTCCTAACCATGGCCAATCTGGTGGAAGAAAAGCAGCATTTTGACATTTTCATTTTTCTAATCACCAATGGGTTTCAGCATCTCTTTATGTCCTTACTAGCCCATGGGGTTTTTTCCGTTTTGGAATTAACTCTTCATACCTTTCCTTCATGTTTTTATTAATTTCTTGTAGATTTTGACTTGTAGAAATTCTTCTACAGTTTAGAACTTGGTCTCGTTTATTAATAATTTAGAAAACAAAGCATACCACTGATGAACCAGATGCGAAAATCATCAACAAAGTTCTAGCAAACAGAATCCAACAACACGTTAAAAGGATCATACACCCTGATCAACTGGGATTGAGTTCAGGGATGCAAGGATTCTTCAATGTGATGCACCAGAGTAACAAACTGAAAGATAAAAACCACATGGCCATATCAATATTGCAGAGAAAGTTTTTGACAAAATTCAACACCCACTTATGATTAAAAAAAAACCTCTCCAGAAAATCAGCATAGAAGGAAACTACCTCAACATAATAAAGGCCACATATGACAAACCCACTGCAAACATTATTCTCAAAACTGAAAGCATTTCCCGTAAGATCAGAAACAAGACAAGAGTGCCCACTCTCACCACCATTACTCAATAGTTTTGAAAGTCATAACCACAGCAACAGAGAAGAAAAGGAATTCAGATTGGAAAAGATGAAATAAAACTCTCACTGTCTGCAGATGACATAATACTATCCATGTGTGTGCTGTGCTCAGTTGCTTCAGTCATGTCCAACTCTTTGCGACCCTAAAGACGTAGTCCGTCAGGCTCCTCTGTCCATGAGATACTCCAGGCAAGAATACTGGAGTGGGTTGCCATGCCCTCCTCCAAGGAGGGATCTTCCTGATTCAGGGACTGCACCCACATGTCCTTCATCTCCTGCACTGCAGGTTGATTTTTTACAACTGAGGCACAGATACTATACAGAGAAAACCCTTAAAATGCCACCAAAAAACTACTAGAGCTAATCAATTAATTTAATACACTCATAGGATATGATATCAATACAAAGAAATCCCTCAAATTTCTATACACTAGCAATGAAAAATCAGAAAGAGAAATTAAGGAAACAATTCCATTCACCATTGCAACAAAAAGAATAAAATACCTAGGAATAAACCTACCTAAAGAGACAAAAGATCTGTATGCAGGAAACTCTAAAGCACTGATGAAAGAAATCAAAGACAACAAAAACAGACAGAAAGACACTCCATGTTCTTGGATTGGAGGAATCGATATTGTCAGAATAATTATATTACCCAAAGCAATCTATAGGTTCAATGCAATCCCTATCAAATTACCAATGGCATTTTTCACAGAACTAGAACAAAAAGATTCACAATTTGTATGGAAACACAAAAGACCCTGAATAGCCAAAGTAATCTTGAGGGAAAAAAAAAAAAAAAACAAGAGCTGGAGGAATCAACCTCCCTGACTTCAAGTTATACTACAAAGCTACAAGTCTTCAAGACAATATGGTACTGACACAAAAACAGAAATATAGACCAATGGAACAAGATAGAAAGCCCAGAGGTAAATCCATATACCTACCGGCACGTTATTTTTGACAAATGAGGGAAGAATATACAATGGAGGAAAGACAGCCTCGCCAACAAGTGATGTTGGGAAAACTGGATAGCTATGTGCAAAAGAATGAAATTAGAAATAAAACAGACTAAAGACTTAAATTTAAGGCCAGAAACTATAAAGCTCATAGAGGAAAACATAGTCAGTACACTCTTTGATGTAAATCACAGCAAGATTCTTTCTGACCCACCTCCTAGACTAATGCAAATAAAAAAAAAATACATGGGACTTTGTTTAAAACTTAAGTTTTTTACACAGCAAAGGAAACATAAACAAGATGAATAGACAACCCTCAGTATGAGAGAAAATAACTGCAAATAAAGCAACTGACAAAGGGTAAATCTCCAGAATCTACAAACAGCTCACACAGCTCAGTATCAAAAAAGCAAACCACCCAATGGACAGAAGACCTAAACAGACACTTTTCTAAACAAGATATACAAATGGCAGATAAACATATGAAAATATTCTCAACATCACTCATTATTAGAGAAGCTCAAATCAAAATTACAATGAGGTACCACCTCATACCAGTCAGAATGGTGTGACCATTCATTATCAAAAAAATCTACAAAAAATAAATGCTGGAAAGGATGTGGAGAAAAAGGAACCCTTCTGCACTGTTGGTAGGAATGTAAACTGATAAAGCCATTACAGAAAACAGTATGGAGATTCCTCTAAAAAAATTAGGAATACATCTTCCATATGACCCAGCAATCCCACTACTGGGCATATACCCTGAGAAAACCACTATTTTCCAAGAAACATATACCCCAATATTCATTGTAGCAATATTTACAATAGCCAGGACATGGAAGCAACCTAGATGTCCATCAACAGATGAATGGATAAAGAAGTCATGGTATATTTATACAATGGAATATTACTCAACCGTAAAAGGAAAAATTTGAATCAGTTGTAGTGAGTTGGAAGAATCTGGAGCCTCTTAAACAGAATGAAGTCAGAAAGAGAAAAACAAGTATCATATATTAATGTGTACACATGGAATCTAGAAAAATGTTACTGATGAACCTAGTAGAGAATGGACTTATAGACACAGTTGGGGAAGGTGAGGGCCAGATGAACTTAGAAAGTAGCACTGACATACATACAATATCATGTGTAACATACAGTGAGGGGGAAGTTGCTAAATAACACAGGGAGCCCAGCCTGGCGCTCTGATGACTGAGAGGGATGGGATGGAAGGAGGGAATACATATATTTCCCTTTATTTATATATATATAAATATATATAATTATGACTGATTCACATTGATATATGGCAGAAACCAACACAAAATTGTAAAGTAATTTCCACCAATAAAAAGTTTTAAAAGTAAACAAGAAAAAGAAAACTAAGCAAACAAGACCATAAGACCATTAATAATTCCATGAAAACCAAGAGTTGCACAGAAAGGAAAATTTAATCATACTCATTACATGATCCAGATGTAAGAAATATTTTCACAATCGTAACAGTATAAACACTCAATCTAACAAAAACCACTACCAGAAAGATAGGAGGCCTAAAAGTGAGTGGAAGGAAGATGTAAAGATGAGAGCTGAATCTCATCTCATATGTTAGGAAAACAATAGATAAGTCCTACGGGTTGAACTGTGTCCACTCTCCAAAAACGGTATATTGAAATCCCAACCCCTCATTCCTCAGGATGTGACCTTATTTGAAAACAGTCCCTGTAGGGTTAATCAAGCAGAAAAGAGGTCCTTAAGCTGGGCTCTAATCCAGTATGTCTAGGGTCCTCATGAAAAGGGAGAATTTGGACACAAACTTGCACAGCGAGAATGTCATGTGATGATAAAGGCAGAAATCAGAGTGACGCAGCTACAAGTCAAGGAACACCGAAGTTACCCAGCAGGGACAGATTCTTCCTCATTACTCTTAGAAGGAACCAACCCGGCTGACACCTTGATCTCAGACGTCTAGCCTCCACATCACAGGACAGAAAATTTCCGATATTTAAGCCACAAATTTGTAGCACTTATTTATGGTAGGGCTAAGAAGTTCCAGTTGGTAGGTTGGCAGATAAGTAGGTACATTGGTAAGCAAATAAACAAACAAATAGGAAATGGCAGTGCGTGTGTGTATATATTAGTATGGCAGTATATATACAGTGTGTGTGTGTGTGTGTGTGTGTGTATATATATATACACTAGTCTAAACATGGGGGCAACCGTAAATGTGAGTGGTTCCCTCTGGGAAGTGGGAAAAGGGATGGGAGTATGGGCAGAAGACTGCTGTTTTCCATAATAAGTCATGTAAAACCACTAGACTTTTTAAACTACATGTACTTGCAGCTTTTATAAAAATGTATCCTTAAAAAGCTATCTTCCCACATTTTAAGCTCCTGCAGAATTTTAGGGAAGACGCGTTCTACATTTTTACTATTTGCACAGCATCAACGGTTTTTATTGTTGTTGTTCTGGTAAGAAAACGCTGGTCTTTAAGTTTCAAAGGACGTTTTTGTTTGGCTTCATAGCCTTGTATAGTATTGATCAAGTCTTGAGCTGAGGCCTAAATTCCACCTGTCATTAATGGACAAAAGCATTCACATTTCATGAGTTTGGACAGGGAGCAAGCAGAGAATCCTCTGCTGTTTGGATAATGGGCAAGAGAACAAGCTTTAGAGGGAGACAGCAGTGGGTCAGAGACCAAATGCTCCTGCTTATTAAGTTGTATGGCCTGAGGTGAATTCATTTAAATCTCAGAACCTCAATTTATTCATCTGTATGATTGGAAAACAGAACAGTATTTCCTGGGAATTCTGCTGATTTTCATGAGAAACACAGCATAATGCCAAGTTCATGATAAGTACTTGATAAATGGTAGTCATATGGTTCTTATATCCGTATTAAAAAGCCTTTCCACTTTTTGCAACTCTGTCTTCAGTCACTTGTTTGAAATTGTCCCTTCTAACCCTCCATCCTTCAGTCCTGAGTCACATCATTAGTCAATTTTGCTCCCTGGTTACATGATAATGTAGAACAAAACCTCTGGTTTAAGATCTGTCACCTACTTGACCTCTGGAAAGTCACTTAAATATTCTGAGCCTCAGATTCCTCATCTGTAAAGTAGGTTAAATAATATCAATTGTAATGATAAAATGGTATAATGAACAGGCAGAGCATAGGTGCTCAGTTTATGATGGCAGGGGGGAGGTAAACCGATAGGCAAAGCCATTTCCCAAAATATAAAATAGAATTATAGAAACACAACACTGCAGGCTCTTCAACTATCTCACAGAAATATTTTGTGAATATTTAAGAGCCAGTTCCACTCTTCAAAAGGATACCTGAGAAACGGGTTGTAGATCTAAGAGACACGCATGAATGCCCAATGCCTTTGCATCATAAAATGCCAAAGAATTAGATTCACACAGTGCTCCAAGCAAACTGTCCAGGTCACTTCAATCAAATTCCAATGATATCCAGAACTTTGCATTATTTGATAATTCTATACAAATGCAAATATTACATACAGCCTGCTGTAATATTTAAGAAATCCACAGTAAAACTTAAAACAAGCAGCTTTTTGTCAGTTACTGGTATTGTCCATGTTTCAAAAACAATGCAACTTACAAAAACTCCAAATGTAGCCAACATCTAAAACTTTCACCACACGCACAAAGTTTCTCAGACTTCCCAGTGAATTGCAGAAAATAATGATTTGGTTTACTGAAAACTGCCTTGCACACAAATCTCCAGGAACGCAAACAGCTATCTCCCAAATGAGGAACACTCAGAGCTGGAACAAGATTTTCCCTGCTTTGATGCCCATTATCCAAGTCAGTAGAGGCTGAGTTTAAATCACCATGTCCCTGCCAGAACAGTTCCATTCCCCCTCATCCTCACCACGGCTGTGGTGTCCTGTCAGGGAGGAGATGTAAGGCTCACTGAACAGTTGAGTTCAGCAATCTCCTAAAATGCTGATGCAGCTCCCTGGACTAAGTGAACACAATATTTCTGTGACAACCTTCCATCATCCAAGGTAGAGCTCTCTCAGGTCAGCAGAGGTGATCATGGTTTTCTGTTAACCAGGAGAGACTGCTCCAAGTTGTCCTTCAGAGCTGGCAAGGATGTCTTCTCTTTTTATTCATTTATTTTTCTAATAAAATCCACATCCAGCACAAAGCACTGAAAAGCATCACTGAAATCTATCTGCTCTTGTGACTCTTCCATACCTAGAAAAACATCCCACAACTGGGCTTGATGGCTGGCTAATCATATAATGGGGTAAGCCATTTGTGCATGCATGAATTTGATGTTGCTTTTCAGACTGAATTCCTCCTCATATTGGCCCATCATTAATAATGCCAACGATAAAGACTATCCTTTTACGTTTAGACACCCTGACATACTTGTATCGTTTATTCTTTCCAGTGAAAGTTGCTCAGTCTTGTCCAACTCTTTGCGACCCCATGGACTATACAGTCCATGGAATTCTCCAGGCCAGAATACTGGAGTGGGTAGTTGTTCCCTTATCCAGGGAATCATCCCAAGCCAGGGTTGGGATTGAACCCAGGCCTCCCACACTGCAGGCAGATTCTTTACCAGCTGAGCCACCAGGGAAGCCCAAGAATACTGGAGTGGGTAGCCTATCCCTTCTCCAGCAGATCTTCCCAACCCAGGAGATCAAACCAGGGTCTCCTGCATTCCAGGTGGATTCTTGACCAGCTGAGCTACCAGAGTGTCATCTTCTTCATATAGACAGGGAAGTAAGTTGTTGAACATGGTCCTTCTGGACAATGATCCTTCCTAAATGCTGTATCCAGATGAATCAGTGCTTTTGATGAGATGTGAGCAGAGCAGAACAAGGCTGTGTGCCTTCTGCTAGGGCACATTTAGGTCCTGGTCACTCCTTTGTCAGCTACTTAAGTCCCCTGGAATCTGCTCTTGCCCACTTCACACAAGCATACATATATTCAGGAGGGAGAATATAGTGCCAGCTGCAGAGAGACACCCTAACACTTAAAGCTCAGGAGGTACACAGGCCTCTTGTGTGAAAATGAGGTTGCACTTTTAATTGAGTCCTTGGTAGCTCAGCTGGTAAAGAATCCACCTGCAATGCAGGATACCTGGGTTCGATCCCTGGACTGGGAAGATCCTTTGGAGAAGGGAACAGCTACCCACTCCAGTATTCTGGCCTGGAGAACTCCATGGACTGTATGGTCCCTGGGGCCACAAGGGGTCAGACACAACTAAGTGACTTTCACTTTAATTATGAGATGACATCGGGTGAGTACTTACCCTGGGCCAGGCGCTAGACTTACTGCTTTCCACACTATTATTTGCTATTATTATTCCCATTTTTCAAATGAAGAATGTTCTCCAGAGAAACAAAACTGATAGGATCTACATAAAAAGAGACTTTTTATGAAAGATTGGCTCACATGATTATGGAGGCTGAGAAGTCCCATAATCTGCCACCTGCAAACTGGAGGCCCAGGAGGGCTGTTGCATCAGTAGTTTCAGGACAAACCCAAAGGCCTGAGAACCAAGGTAGTCAATGGTATACATCCTGATCCTAACCAAAAGCCCAAGAACCAGGAGCACCAATGGCTGAGGACGGAACACAGCTGTCCCAGTTTAACCAAAGAGAGACTATCAGCCTTTCCTCTGCTTTTTTGTTCTATTCAGGCCCACGATGAACATGATCATGCCTACTGGCATTGGTGAGGGGCAGCTTCTTCACTCAGTTTACATATTCAAAAGCAAGTCTCGTCCTGAGACACCCTCACAGACACACCTGGGAATGTTTTACCAGCTATCTAGACATCTCTTCACCCAGGCAGGTTAATACACAAAATTAACCATCACAAGGAAATTCTGTGAAGTTGCTCACTCAGGCAGCTGATGCCACAGTCTGGGTCCAAATTTGTTTTGCTGTTCCCATCACTGCCAATCTGCCTCGTATCCTTTCTAAAAACGAAATGTTCTTTGTCTTTTAGCCCTGCTCTCCTAATTCCCATTCCCAACTTCCTGGGAGGGGAGAGGGACTGGAAACTGGATTCAGTCACATGGCCGATGATTTAGTCAATCATACCTATGCAATGAAACCCCAGTAAATATTCTGAATCTGAGGCTCAGGGGAGCTTCCTGATTCGTAAACACGTTAACATGCCATGATGACAAGGCACTTGATTGCGTAAGGAGAAGGCATGAAAACTGTTTGTTCCCCTTCTCCTCCCCCCGCCCTATGTTTCTCTTCCATTCAAATACTCCTGACTTGTGTTTTTTATAATAAAATGTAGTTGTGACTACAAAAATTTTTTAATTTAAATAAAAAATAAGTAAAAATGAAATGTCCACAGATATCTCTTTATAGTTCCCTAATGTTCCAGTCTAGAGTTGATGTAGCCTTAAATTTGGAAATCGAGATTTCTCAGAAGAAACTGGAGACATTCATCCATCACATTTGATAGTAACAAAATAAAACAGCTCACCTCAATGCTATTGCTTGGTATTTCATTTTTATCAACCTGGCTTTTTGTAGCACAAAATATTTCTAAGATATATATGGATTTTGCAAAAGTTTTGTTCTCTGCTCATAAGTCTCAAAATTCACCTCTGTCTACTCTGATGTCATGGCTCAAAGCTAGATGTACCTACAAGGTGTTAGAGATATAAAACGGAACACAAGAGAGGTAACAGGCAGAAAGCAACCAAGTTCAATATAATGAATGCAACATTAATGGTATGAACCAAATCCTCTGATGACCAAAAGTAAGAGAAAGTAACGTATTCACTCTAAATGGTGGGGCTATGACTTTATCAAGGCAGTGATATTTGAGATGGGTTTTAAAAGTTGTGCAGGAATCCACTATGGACTGAAGGGGAGGAGAAGGGCACCAGGCACGGTCAAAGAATGACTGGTGCCTAGTGACAGCTAGTTACGGTGTTTGTGAACTAAGGTATCAAACGGTGGTGGGAGAAGACTGCAAAGAACCCTGGATCCATGGGGATAATTAGATTTGTGTAATTCCTTACACTCAATGCTTTCACCTTTATGCTCACTTGATATTCAAATTAACTCTGTAGGGTTGTTAATAATATCCATTCTTTGCAACAAGTAAGAAGTTAGTCCCAAGTCCTCACAGGTGGAGCTAGAAACTTTACAGTGTTTGGCCTCTAAATCCCATATTCTTTCTAATACTTAAAAAAACCAGACCACCCTACAAGAAACAAATATTGGTGAAAGTGTGCAGAAAAGGTAACCCTCATGCACTGTGGTAGGAAAGTAAATTGTAGCTGTATGAAAGCAGTATGTAGTTTCCTCAGAAAGCTAAAAAATATGACTTAGCAAAAAACTACCATGACTCAGCAATTCCACTCCTGGGTCTATATCTAAAGAAAATGAAACACTCATTTGAAAAGATTTCACCCCAATATTTATAATTGTCAAGATGTGTTCAACAGATGAATGGATAAAGATGTGAGATATTTATGCATATATAAACATGTTTATACACAAAGACTAGAATATTACTCAGTCATTAAAAAATGAAATTTTGCCACTTGCAACAAGGTAGATGTATCTAAAGGGTATCATACTTGGTGACATAAGTCAGAGAAAGACAAATACTGTTATCACTTATACATAAAAACTAAAAAATAAAACAGATTCACGGAGAGAATTAATAGTTAACAGTGGAGAGAAGGAAGCAGGGAGGGGCAAGATAGTGATAGAGGATGAAGAGATACAAACTACCAATATTATGTACAAAACAAACAATAAGGATATATTGTACAGCACTGGGAATTACAGCCATTATTTTATAACCTCAAATAGAGTATACTCTATAAAATTATTGAATCACTATATGGTACACCTAAAACTAATCTGTAAATCACCTATACCTCAATTTAAAAAACCCAGACTGCCATGGGAAGAACCCAGAGGAAGGTCTCTCTGAAACGTTCAAAGTGAATTCTACGCCCTTTGTGTTCGGTGTTCTGCAGACAGGAAGTGCAAGGGGTCAGCACCCACCCACCAGAAGCCATTCCTATTAGCTGTATCTTGGAAATTCTCTCCCTATCCATGGGGCCAATCTCAAGATTGGAAGCAGCTGGGACTGAGGTGATGTAATCTGATGTAGATGAGGAAAGCCTGAACTCAATTTCAGGATTTCCTTGCCTCTCTCTTTATCCTCTTACCTTGCTCATCCAAAGTTTGTTCCAGCAAAACTTATTTATGTGTAGATTTGTTTATTTACTTACATATTGCCATATTCCACAAAGAATTTAAAGCCATTTATATTACATACATAGAATGATAAGATATTTGTCTTTAAGTCAAAGAGAGAAAGAGAAAGAAAAGGAAGGAAGGACAGTAGAATATGAGAGTTAAGTCATGGGGCAAAAACAATGTGGTTAAGCGGGTGATGGCATCTCCAACCAAGGCTCTGTTTGAGCTGTACTTTTGGCTGTAAGCTTCCTGGCAGACAGAGCAAAATTGGAAACAATGCATAACCTAGGTCTTTTTATCCATGAGAAAGAAACATATAAATTCTTCAGTAGAAGTGTTTTTCGTTGTTGTTGTTGTAGTTATTAACTCTAAATTTTTCTTAGGAAGTATTCTACAGGTGACCCTGAGAAACGCAGCAAATAATACCAACAATGAGATTTGTGTCGTACCTTAAATGCAACAGAGAGTTTCATCCAGCAACGAGGTACAAGCCAGCTTCCCTGTCTTCGTCTCCAACAGTCCGCACTTCTTCCTGCTCGCATTTCTTGCTGTTGCTCAAGGAGCACGCAGCCCAGGCGCACGCATGCGCCCTAGCTCGCTCCCGCGTTCTCTCTGGGAGTTCCTCCACGCCCTAGAGGGCATTTCACATTGGATGCCTTTTTCTCTCCCACGTGTCGGCAACATATTTTTCAAATTAGCACTTGGTAGCTTTGAGGGAAACCCAGACATTGTGGGGAAGAGAGAGTGAGAGGCCAACTAAAAAAAAAAAAAAAAAAAGGAAGTATGCTTTATTCTCAGTTTGTTATAAATTTGCAATACAAGCAAAGAAAAATAAACTATTCAGATCCTGCAACTGATATAGAAGTTCTCTGGCTTGATGTGATACCGAAGCCCGGTCTTCCCCCAGACTTTCTGCTGTTTACAAGCACGGAGCTGTTTCTTGTTGGGAAGAGGGTAGCTTAGCCTCCATTCCCACCTCCTCCCTGTCTTCATTACCAGGTTTTCCTGTGGTTGGAGAGAGGTGGACCAACATCAGAGGCCCAGCCTGGGAGACTCTATCCTGCCCAAGAAGCCACATGGGTTCCTAGTTTGTGAGAAATACCTGCTTCTGAAGTTGCATTTTTAACTCAGTGAGATGCCTCCCTGCTCCTCTGAGAGGCAGGAAAACTCAAGGAGCTCAGCTGATTTTCATAAGCAAATAGAATGAGCTAGGCTCCCACCAAGGTCTTCCACCTAGGCCCTCTCCTGCCCCTTAGGGGGACTGTTCCCATGGTGAGTAAGGTCTAAAGAGGGGCCAAAAGGAAGGTTTTTCCCTGAGAAGACACTGGGAATAGATTAAGAAAATTGATCTCTTCGTTTTAATTAGGGAGGCTGCATTGAGGGTCCAGCAAGGTTGACCGGTAGATGAATTTCTTCTATCGAAAGACTCCTTGTTTGAAACCCAACTTGGGCAATTGCCAACAATGGCCTTGGGCAAGTCCTTTTACTTCTTTGAGTCCCAGTGTTCTTCTCCATAAAACGGGGATAATGCCTTCATAACTGTAAAAATCAAGATGACATTTGTGAATGTGCTTTAACTCCTTAAAGTGAAGTCGCTCAGTCATGTCCGACTCTTTGCAACCCCATGGACTGTAGCCTACCAGGCTCCTCTGTCCATGGGATTTTCTAGGCAAGAGTACTGGAGTGGGTTGCCATTTCCTTCTCCAGAGGATCTTCCCGACCCAGGGATGGAACCCAGGTCTCCCGCATTGTAAACAAGACACTTTACCATCTGAGCCGCCAGGGAAGTCCTTAACTCCTTAGCACGATGCAAATTCTAGTTGTTATCAGATAATAGAAGATCTGGTTTCCTGACCCTCCAAGACCCTCTGCTTCTAACATTTACTGGTTGGATCATTTTAACCAATCCCTTATCCTGTCTGAGCTGCAGTAAAAATATTGTGAAAAGAAGTTACCGCAGAGCACAAGGCTGTTGTGAGAATCAAGTGAGACTAAACATCAGGAAGTACTTTGACAACTGTAAAATGCTAGACAAATATTACTTGTTAATATTATTAAGCAACAGCCTAAAGGCCTGTGCTCTGGTGCCAGCTTTGCATGTGTCTTCGCCCTTGGCACTTTCTCAGTTGAATTTATCACATTCTACTACAAGCTGTCTTTTCCCCTGACAATTATTTAATTCCTTTCTCAATAACCAAGTTCCCTGAGTGGAGCCCCAGAATCCAGGGGGAAAATAAATCTATTCCTGTCTTTGGGGAACTTTCACTAGGCAAGGTAGAGAATAAATAACCAAGAAAGCAGAAGGAAGATAAAGTGAAACAATATGGATGTTGAAGGGGAAGATTTGTTTCTGATGCCCAAGACTAACTGAGTGAACCTAGGTGAGTCTCTTGGCTTCCCTGAGCTTTAGCTTCTTTTTCTAGAAAATGGGTCTGATAATAATAATAATAATACCTGACCCATGCACTTGTTGTGAGGATTAAATAAGACATTATCTACTCATGATGCTGTATAAATGTTGTCATTATTTTAAAGGAAATGTTAACTGATGCCACTTAACTGAGCATTTTCTCTGCCAGGCTGTAGGCTAAACCTCTTAAATGTATCATTATCATTAATCCTTACAACAAGTTTTACATTAGGTGTTATAATCTCAATTATAGAAATAAGGAAATTGAAGGACAAAGAGGCACATTACTTGGTCCAAGTCTAAACAGGAATTTCTGGAATAACTTTGAATCCATGAGGCTAATTAGTCCTCTTAATGGATAGAGAATTATAGGGAGAGTGAAATGACATGAAAAGGAGCAAAGAAGAACCTTGGAATGTGGGAAAATATCAGCCTCTCTCTCAGAGCTACTTTCTCATAGAAACTGCCAGGCACCTCTCTGCTAATTCCTTGAGCTTATACTTACTGAATACCCACCATGTGCCAGGCACAGGGAAGGGCACTTACCATGTGTTACCGCATCATCTTACACTTTTAGACAGACATTATCTGCATTTTATAATGAACAAGACTCAGAAAGGGTAGGAAGTAAGTTGTGGAGAAAGTTCTGGAGCCCAGCTTTGTCTGATTCCAAAGCCTCATGTTCTTTTCAGTACCCACCTAATTTTTTCCTATAAACTGATACCAGCAATAATACAACTTCTCAGGACACATTTATTAGCAGAGGAGTGGACTCCCACACTACTTTCTACTCATGGAAGACTTTCAAAACATATTTTCTTACTCAGCTTTCCACAGAAGCAGAACCTGAAACAAGGATTTGAGTGCAAGTAAGAAGAGGGCATCAGAGGATGAGATGGCTGGATGGCATCACTGAGCAATGGACATGAACTTGAGCAAACTTTGGGAGATGGTGAGAGACAGGGAGGCCTGGTCTCCTGCAGTCCATGGGGTCTCAAAGAGTTGGACATGACTGGGCGACTGAACAGCAACAATAACAGTTTATTTGAGAGTGATCCCAGGAAATACCAGTAGGGAAGCTGAGGCATGAGACAGTCACTGAAGGGTTTACTGCCAAACAAGGAGTTTGATTCCATTAGAAACTCTGGGGAGGCAGTGGAAGATATGCTTCAGACACCCCTCTTCTTTGACTGAAGGAATTGGAATATCTATACACAAACTCCTGGCTGCTATTAGTGTTTTGGTACTTCTGCCCTGCTGTGCAGCAGAGCAGCCCAAGACATGTATATACACACACCACAGAAAAGAAAAAAGTAAAAATAAAAAACCTCCCAAGCAAGACTTGCATATATTAGAAACCACATTACTGAGTAAATAAGTCAATCAAGACCAAGTAAATGATATGTTGGTGGTATCGCATGGGAAATGGGGTGTCAGAGAGGGTAGGTTGGGTAAGGAAAAGTCAGAGGGTAAGGAAAGGTCAAAATTTTACCCAAGTAGTGGCTTGAGGATTCATCAGACTCTAATCATTCTTATTATGCCAAAGAATTTGTGTTACTGAACTGTGATGCTGGAGAGGACACTTGGGAGTCCCTTGGACAGCAAAGAGATCAAACCAGTCAGTCCTAAAAGAAATCAGTCTGGAAGGACTCGTACTAAAGCTGAAGCTCCAATATTTTGGCCACCTGATGCACACAGCTAACTGCTTGTTAAAGATTGAAGGCAAATAGAGAAGAGAATGGCAGAGGATGAGATGGTTGGATGACATCACCAACTCAATGCACATGAACTTGAGCAAACTCAGGGAGATAGTGGAGGACAAGGAAGCCTGGTGTGCCACAGTCTATGGGGTTGCAAAGAGTCAGACATGACTTAGCAATTGAATAATCATTCTTACGGGGGCTTCCAGGTGGCTCAGTGATAAAGAATTTTCTTGCCAATGCAGAGACGTGAGTTTGATCCTTGGTCTGGAAAGATCCCCTGGAAAAGGAAATGGCAACCCACTTTAGTGTTCTTGCCTGGGAAATCCCATGGACAGAGGAGCCTGGTGGTGTCCAGTCCATGAGGGTAACAAAAGAGTCAGATACAACTTAGCAGCTAAACAACAATCTATCACATGATGTCATGTACATCAAGAGACCTGAGGCAGTCTAGGTTATTGTTCGAACTTTTCATACCCTGTCCAATAATGGAATTACAAATCACCCTTTGCCATGTAACTTGGCAGTGCCTCCTGCTTTGGGGATGGTGTACCTCCTTTCCCTTTGACTCTGGGCTTAACCATGTGCCTGGCTTTGGTCAGTGGCAGGTTTGACACAAGCAAAGGCTTGGAACAGGGTTGCAAAAGAGTTTGTCAGAGTTATTCAGCTGGTTGCAAAAGAAAGCTAAGCTATCCCTATACAAGGCCCAGCCCAGATCAGCTAACCCCAGAAAGTCACGCAGACACATGAGTGAACCCTGCTTAACCACCTGTATGACCCCAACCTAGAACTGAGCTGATCCATAGACACAAGTTTAAAAAATGCTTATGGTTGTATACCACTGAAATTTTTCTGATAATTAAATGCTTTGAAGCCAAAGATAACTGATACAAAAATTGTACTTTCTTCTGTGCTAGCACCAAAGATTCATTCAAAAAAATTAGTTCATCTAACATTTTATAAGTGGCTGCTTTGGGTCATCATAGGAAATTGTTTATTTACTAGTCATTTATTTTCCCTTCACAAATTGTGAGTTTCATGAAGTCAGGAATTTTGTCTGTCTTGTTCACCCATATATCTCAAGTGCCTAGCACAGTGTTTGTCACTGAGTAGTTTTTCAATAAATATTTGTTGATTGAATTAATATCAGCTGTTATACTATATACATTCAAAATGGGATTGTTACATTGACTTTATTGGAAAAGACAATGCATCCACACAACTATAACTGAGTCCTCTAATCATTATATCATGGAAGCATAGGAGAACAAATAATTAATTCTAAGTGGAGAAATAATGGAAGACTGCTAAAACAATAGCATTGGAGTCATTATTGGTTGACTCAGGGTAAACAGCAATTTTCCTGATGGAAGTGAGAAAAGAAGGCATTCCACCCAGAAGGGACAGCATGAACAATGGGAGAGAGGTGTAAAAGAATATCCAGAGTGGCTGAAGCAAAGCAAATGTATACAGGGAGACAGTGGGTGGGCCCAACTATGAAGGACCATAAATGACATACTACAAAATTTGTACTTTGTCCTCTAGGAAATGGAGAACTATGGAAGGTTTTTAATCATAAAGCTTCTATAAAATAAAAATAATATTTTAATAAAGAAATTAGAAAACTAAAAGGCAAGGACAGAAAGGAAAAGTAATTAGCTAAGTTTAAAGGATGAGTCAGGCAAAAATTAGAGCGTAATAGTAAATATATCTCTATTAGAAACAGAATAGACAAATCTATTTTGATTGTGAAAGTCTTTTTCACAAATCTTGATAAGGAAAAATCAAGACACACATATAAAGGAAAAACTGAGGTTCCCTAAAGATTGAAAGGAAAAGAGCAAAAAGTTCTAATAGGGAGATGAGAGGGAAAAAATAATGATGTAATCTAGGAATATTGGATGCTTCTAGGAATCTTGAGTAAGAAAAAATAATCAAAGACATAACTGAAGAAAATTTCCCAGAGGCCAAAATTTGGGGATATTTTTTGAATATTTGGTCCAGCAAAATCAAGAAATATCTGAAATTTTTATCAATTATATAGTTAATGGAGAAAGTCCTAAAAACCTCCAAGAAGAAAAAAAAGTAGCTATCCTTAAAGGAACAAAATTCAAACTGACCTTAGATTTTTACTCTGGAACACTAAAATTTCAGAAGGTCATAAACCAATGTCTATAAAGATTTAAGGGAAAATATTGTTATATGAGTATTTTTGAAGCCAGGGAAATCATTCTTCATTTGAGATTCTTATGCTGCGCTCTGTGTTACATGGGAAGTGATTCTTATCTGATATCTTCCCACCGATTTCTCTACTTCCAGTGTATCTTCCACACCCTTTGAATTGGGCCTGCCTCCTCACTAAACACTTTTTAAAGTTATGTGATTTTTAAAAGTGTGATGAAATGCTAATGATAGGTGATGAGAAGTGTTCACAATCAAATTCGTTCAACTTGACTTACGAAATTTTTCATTTTTATAAAAAAGAAAAAAAACTTTCACAGTATCCAAATTGTCTACTAGATAAGATCTAAACTGCCTGCAAAGAGGTATGCAAACCTCTTCAGTCTATCCCAACTTACCTCTCCAGTAGCATCTTCTACCCATTATTCTCACCCCATTTCCCTCTTAAAGTCACCCAGCCATTCTTGAAATGCATTCTTCTTTCATGACCTTCTCATTTATACTCTTCATTTGCCTGAAATTGCCCTCCCCCAGCTACTCTGTTCAGAGAAGGCAATGGCACCCCACTTCAGTACTCTTGCTTGGAAAATCCCATGGACCATGGACGGAGGAGCCTAGTAGATCTGCAGTCCGTGGGGTCACTAAGAGTCGGACACGACTGAGCGACTTCACTTTCACTTTTCACTTTCATGCATTGGAAAAGGAAATGGCAACCCACTCCAGTGTTCTTGCCTGGAGAATCCCAGGGACGGGGGAGCCTGGTGGGACACGACTGAAGTGACTTAGCAGCAGCAGCTACTCTGTTTATCTCTATTCATCCCCAAAGACCAGAAGGAACATTACATCTCTATGATGTAATGTAAAGCAGTTAACTGCTCCTCTCCTTCTCCGGAATTCTTGATTTACACTTCTCTCAGAGAACACATTCACCTTGTCCTGTATTTGTTTGTGTTCTTATCACTTCACTCCAACATAAGTGGGCATCTTGAGAATGGTGACTGTGTCCTTCATCTCTCTGTGTAGCATAAACTAGAATCCTGCAGGATATATATTCATAAAGGACCTGTAGTTTCTCTCCAGGGTATGTGGGGATGACAGGGGCCCCAAAGGAGAATTTTAATTAAGATAGCATTAAAGTTGAATTTGTCCTGCAGCAGCTGGGTTTGAAGACAGACAAAAATGAATACTCTGACATCTCACGTAAGTTAGGTTTTTATGGTGATGGGCAGTGAAAAATGAAAATACAGGTGTTCTTGTTGAAAAATTATCAAGAATTTCAAGATCTCAACAGCATAGCATTAAACCCAGGGCAGGACCCTTTTGAGTATGATTCCCTGTGCACTGGTAAAGGTAACACGCTTATACACTATATTACCCTGTTTACTCAAGGACATCAACTTGACTGGGGCCTCCTGAGTCTCCACCAGTTCCCTTGAGTGCCACCAATGGTGTCTGTCTGTAGTGGGTGAGGTACAACCGGGGAGTGGAAACACTTAAGTGGGACCTCAGTGAATCTCTTATCTCTCTCTGCTATGTCATTCTGAGACTTTGTGTAGTTTTGAAAACTGTCTTTAGCAAGCCACATCTGAATCTGATGTCTGGGTCCTGAGTACAGCTTTCTATTCTGCCCGTTGAGTCACAGTACTATATAGTATCCATAAGTTATATTACGGTACTTGTATTGCAACAGGGTAATGATGACTAGTCTGTGGTCAGGCCTTACTATGTATCTCCTACTTGACAAGAGTAAGGGAGAACTGAGCACGGTGTCTGTGAGAAGACAAGACATTTTACACTAGTCAGTCTCCTCATTTAAGAATATAGATCATGCTATGTCTTTTCACTTATCCAAATACTCTTTATACTACTTCATATAATTTGCTAAATAGCTCCTTCAGGCTTTAAAATTGCTGCTATTTGTTTTTGTTATAATTGTTATGTATTTTTCTTTATCATATTGCCTAATATTTTGTTTGTTATATAGAGAAAATCTATTCATTTTATATATTTATCTCATACATAGACATTTTACTTAACTCAATACTTCTAGGAGTTTTATAGTTGATACTTTCAGTCTTTCTAGGAAGACAAACATGTACAAATAGTGATGCCTTTATGTATTTCTTTGCAATAGTCTTTTATTTATGTTTGATATCCTATTGTATGGCCCAGGACTTCCAGAAAAAAGTTATGATTTTGGTGGCAATGAACCTAATGTTTCTTTATTAAATATCACAGTGTTTATTTTTGAATAGTTCATTTTTGGCACATTGGGGGAAAAAACTCTTAATTTCTTAAGATTTATATTTTTAAATATAGAATAGCATGTTATTATAAGTCTTTTCACTGTCTACTAAGATTATCATATAGTTCTTTGTTCTTTTACGTAGAGTTATGACGTATTATATTAATCAGTTTGTTTCCGTATTGGAATTAATAAAAGAACTCCCTTCAGTTTCCCAGAATAAAACATACTAAGTCATTATGAATGATTCTTTTGATGTTATTGTATTCAGTTTGCTATCATTTTATTTAGGATGTTTGTATCAGTTCACTAGTGAGAATGGCTACCATTTTCCTCTGTATACTATCAGTATGATATTGCTCTAAACATTTCACAAGATATATTCATGCTGTGCATTGCTCATTTTAGAGAATTAAATGTAATATTATAGGAATCTCTACCTTCATATTTTCACTTCTTTGATGAAAAAATTAATCACTGCAAATTCCCTCCAAAGATGGAGCATTGCTTTAATTTCCTTAACAGATGGGAAGATTCCAGAGGCTTCCATATGTAAGCCTCTGTAAGTTAAGATAGAAGACAGTCTATAGGATTAGTAACAAAGCTAGGAAACCAGTACTATAAATCAAGAGAACCTGGGCACATGACCACTGACACTTCTATTATTGGACCCCAGATGCCATTCCCACCTTTCCAGATTATTTATTCTAAACTGCTCCTATTTCTTTGCTCCACGGACTCAGATTCAAAACTCTTGTATGACAGCCTGCACAAAGCCCAGTTTCTGGGCCCAAGGAAGACAATTATATGTCCATTTCAGCTTTTATTATTTCAGCTTATATTAGGCAATTACATGTCCATTTCAGCATGAAGTGGGTCATGCCTCCTATGAGGACTCACACAAACAGATGGAGGGAGTTTGGAGGATGTGCCACCTCCCTTACAACAATAAATGCTTCCTGCTCATTTCTTTGGAACAGAAAATAATTTATGTATCTGTCCTTTTTAATTCTGAAATAACTTGGCACTAAAACTATCTGGTTCCAGAACATTTTATCAATAATTCTATAAAACATCACCCATTTCTTTCATGATTGTTAGTATGTTGTAAGAGCTTGTGTTTGGCATATTCAAAGGTCAGTAAACAAAGCCATTACCTTCAAGGAACTTATAGCTATTACTATTGCAATTATAGTTTTCTTTGTATTCTAGCCTCAGTCAGAATGCCTGCACACAACTGACTCTCAGAAAAAGTTTTGTGAGAAACAGTTTCCAAAATGTAAAAAGAAAATTAAGAGTTTCATTTAAAATGCTGCTTTGTTTGGGGCTTCTGATTTAGTGCCTGCATTAAGATTCTTCTAAAGAAATCAAATCCAGCAATTAGATAACTAGATTGGGCATTAATTGGGATTATCTATGATCCATGCATAGATAAATGAGACCAGTTAATCTATGAATTATAGAGGAGTAGGCCAAGCCAAGTGTAGGTATCAATGTCCTCCTCAAAAATGTGTAATTTGAATATAACAATGATCCAAAAATAGTGAAAGTTAGCTACTATTGTAGATAAAAATAGCATAAAAATTGCTCAGTATTGTTCATGATTAACCCAAGAAGGAATATAGAAAATTGTAATAGTCAAAACTGAGCTAAACCATCTTATTTCACAACCATAAGGAGTGACCACATAAGGCAAGTTCATCCAACCATTTGTCAGAGCAAATATGTTAAGATTTAGAACCATCAAAAACTAAACCATCCAATCCTCACGATGAAAACTATAAATATTCTGGTAATCATAAGAATCCCTTTAGAAGTGAGCATATGTTTACAGAAGATATCATTATGGTCCTGTTTTCTTAACCAAGGATTCCGAACTCAGGCACCTGAATAAGGATGCAAGGCCAGAATCAGGCAGGAAGTGGCCATTTCAGAAACCTCTGTCTAACTGTGGAGCATGGGAGTGTTTTCTTAAGGCTTTCTTTTACTGCTGCTTTTTAAACTTTTTTTTTTTTTCTTCACTAACTGGTCCAGAAGGAAAATTACAAGGTAGAATGAAAAAGAGATGAAAACTCTCAGCAAAATGATGACATGTCAGTCCTTTTAAAAGATGCTTGGAAGACTCTTTACAATGGCCCCTGTTGATTTTTAAGCATCCAAAATGTGCAAATCATTGCATTATTTTTCATCACACCAGAAAGTGTTTGCATTTTTATTTTCGTGGGACAGGGGCAGATGAACTCCTGGAAAAGAAGCTGGCATTATGCCATCTCTCAGAAGCTGATGTGGATGGGAATCCAGAATTTGGGCAGGAAGATGGCTACTATGTGTATTATGTTACTGTTTTATGCTTCATGCTCGTGCTCAGTCACATCTGATTCTTTTGGACTCCATGGACCGTAGCTCGCCAAGCTTCTCTGTCTATGGGATTTTCTAGGCAAGAATACTGGAGTGGGTTGCCATTTCCTCCTCCAGGGGATCTTCCCAACCCTGGGATCCAACCCACATCTCTTGCATCTCCTGCATTGGCAGGTGGGTCTTTACCACTAAAGCCACCTGGGAAGCCCATGTTACTTTTTGCAAATAGCCTTTTTGACAACCATCATCTTACCATAACCCTGTAAGGTAAGGAATTAAGAAATGTAGAAAGTAAGAAAATTCAAAAAAAAGGTAAGGGACTTTCCAAACATGGGTTCAGTGTAACAAGATTTGGCTTCAACATGGATGTACCAAATTGATTCAGCTATGTGATCACCCAGGTAGGTATGACCTTCCCCTAGTTCTGCACTCTTTTGAAGCTCCACGAATGGCCAAACCTTCCTGACTCAAAGACCACCTTCAGTAAAAGAAATAAGTAAATAGATCCAGTTCCCACAGAAAACTCCAAACCAGCTTTGAGAGTTCCCTGAATGCTTCTAACCCAGTGTCAGTCACTCAGCTGTGTCCGACTCTTTGCAATCACAAGGGCTGCAGTCCACCATGCTCCTCTGTCCACGGAATTCTCCAACTCAACTGGAGTGGGTTGCCCCATAGAAAACCTCAAAGGAGACGGGATGTCAACCTTGTGATTACATTACTTAAAGTGAGACTCCACCTCACCAGCCAGCTCATTCCAGCTCTTCTGGTGGCCTTGAAGAAGTAAGCTGCTGTGTTTGAACTTTCTGTGGAAAGGGCCACTTGGCAGGGAACTGTAGGGGACCCCAGGACCTTCGGGTGACCTCCAGCCAATAGCCAGTGAGAAGCCAAGATCCTGGCTTCTATAAACCATGATGATACGAACTCTGCCAACAATCTGAATGAGATGGAGCTGGATTCTTCTCCTTTCAAGCATCCAGATGAGAACACACCTTGGCAGGCACCTTGTTTACACCCACTGAGCCTCTGAGTAGAGGCCCTAACTCAGTCAGGCCTGGACGTCTGAGCTACAGAAACTACAAGATAATAAATGCGTATTATTTAAAACCACTAAATTTAATTTTTTTTTCTGGCCTCACTGCAAGCATGGCATGTGGGATCTTAGTTCTCCCACCAGGGATCAAACCTGCATCCCCTGCATTGAAAGTGTGGCTTCTTAACCACTGGACCACCAGAGAAGTCTCAAAGCCACTAAGTGTAGATAACTAACTCAAGCAGAGTGCAGTGGGAACCCAGGTTATCCTAACACAGACCTTTATTTCTTCATTTGCACAAGTAAGAAACAAATTGAATAACCAGAACAAGCTTACAAACTGTGGATTTAAGTGAGGCAGGGGCTCAGTGGCCCCAATGAGATGACTGTCCCTGTGCTAAGACAGCAGCTACATCACTGACCACCACTCCATGAGCATCAAAAAGACATGTGATGAACAGAATCCCAGTCATCAGCTCCTCTCTCTACCTACAGACCCTGGCATCACGGAAGGAGCCTTAATGCCCTCATTTTTTACCACTTATTTATTTGACTTGTGTGGACATGTCCTCAGCCTTCATTTTTCTCATCTTTAAACCAGGAGACACCAAAATATACTTTGCAGGGACAGAACAGAATTTAGAGCTATAATATATACATGAAAGTGTAAGTCGCTCAGTCATGTCCAACTCGTTGCGACCCTATGGACCTTACAGTCTCTGGAATTCTCCAGGACAGAATACTGGAGTGGGTAGCCATCCCCTTCTCCAGGGGACCTTCCCAACACAGGGATGGAACCCACAGATAGAACCCAAGTCTCCTGCATTGCAGGCAGATTCTTTACCAGCTGAGCCACCAGGGAAGCCCAAGAATACTGGAGTGGGTAGTCTATTCCTTCTCCAGCAGATCTTCCTGACCCAGGAATTGAACCGGGGTCTCTGCACTGCAGGTGGATTCTTTACCAGCTGAACTAAGTGGAAGCTGTTACTATTAAATCATCTATATTACTTTCCCCATCTTACAGATGTAAAATTAGAATGACTTATCCAAAGCCACAGAGCTCTTATTAATCAGTGAAACTGGGAGAAGAGGCCAGATTATCTAACTCCAGAGCTTTTCCTACTGCATTTCCCCTCTAATTTTCAAAAAATGTTCAAAACACAGTTCGTTTAATTTATGCTAATTTGAAAGATAAATATGTTCCATTCAGCTCTTTGAGGAAAAGGGTTGTTGGGTAATGAAAAGAAATATTTGAGCTGTCTCTAATCCTTTGTGGAACAGATCAGGATAGAAGTGCATTTCCAGAGAAGACAGGAATCCTTGGTTCAAATAATTACACCTAAAATAACCGCCACAATTAAGCAGCTCCTAGAATCAAGTTTCTGGGTTTTGGCACAGGCAGCTGAGTTTCCCTTGAACTTTTCCATCCTAGTTACAAAACAGGATTAATTGAATCACTATGACCGTGTTCCTCCTGCAACTCTGGGGAAGACCAGAGACACGTATAGACATGCAACACATTTGTAATAGCGTATTAAGGCTTTATCCACAAACCACCAAGGACCTACCAATTCTCACTGACTGGTAATAGTCAACACATTCTAATCTAACAAAAACAACAAGAACAAAGTCTGCTCTTTTGAAATTAGCACAACTGCAGACTTATTCATGAAAATGAAAAATCTGTCTCTTGAATTCAGCAACACACTCCTTTCTTTTCCTCGCCTGTCCATAACACCCAAGCAGGTAAGAAGTTCTGATATCTCTATGCTGCCAAGGAAGTCAAGCAGATAGGGATTCAAACTAGACTCCCTTTCAGGTCCCACTGAGCCCTGGGAGCCCATAACTCAAATGTGTATTCTGCTATTCCCAAGATACAAAGCATATGAGTCCATGGAGGAAATCAGATTGATAACAAAATGCATAGGTTCTATTCAAAGGTTGCCACTTAGAGTCACACAGCTAGAGGAGTTTGCTGAAGGTATACTTATGGACCGCGTTAACCACAGACCCACAAGAATTTCTATTTACCAGCTTAAGAAGAAAGGACAAGAGAAGAACCACCAAATCAGGGAGAAACAGAGGTGATGTTTAAAGACAAGCTAAAGGCATTTTCAAGGTTTAACGTAACCAAGAAGTAGGAGAACTGGCCATTCAATAAACTGAAACAGCAACAAACATTAATGTAATTTCTTAAATTATATTAAGAAATTAAGGTAATTTCTTACCTTAAGGTAAGAAAAAATACCCATAAATATTAACTAATATAATACCTTAATTGGCAGTAAGTTGCATTATTAGAATACATTCCCAGTAGAGAAACGGCAAGGGAAACCATCAGATCTCCTGGGAAAGCTTATACAGAAGTAGAGATAGAGGGAAAGAAAAGAGGGAGAAAAAAGATAGGGAACAATTATGCGGCATCTGTTTCTTACACATCAGTGGGGGACACTTTTCCCTAAATCAGTTGAATACTCAGTGATGTGAAAGATGAGGACTCGTTAGGCAGCCTGCCGACAGCACCTGAAATGGTTTGTCAAAACAGTCGTGCCTCTAAAAATCAACAAGAAACCAAGAGGTGAGGCTTCTTTTATAAGAGGAAAGGCAAAAGCAATCTAGACACAGAGACAACAGGTTCCTGGGCTTTTCAACAGGCTCATTATGCTCAGTTCTGCCTAAAAGTGACAAAGATGCAGGATGCCAGAGTGGGAAATAAAATCTAAGGTGGCAACGGCTGCAAAGGTTCACAGAAGTTAAACCCCACCCCCCACCACCCTGCATGGCAACCCACTCCAGTGTTCTCACCTGGAGAATGGACAGTGGCGCCTGGGGGGCTACAGTCCATAGGGTCGCAAAGAGTCAGACACGGCTGAAGTGACTTGTCATGCACACCACCCTATACTGTGAAGACACTTACCTCTTTACCTCCTTCAGCATCACAACAGTCAAGAAAGATAATGGTATGGTCTTAGGAGAAACAGAAGCAACATTGAGAGCCCTCAGCTCTCAGTGTAAATGTGTCTGTCTTCGGTGGGACCATCTGATGATCTTGGCCCTTTTTATTTATTCTTTTCATCTTAGCCTCTTTTAATGGCATTCTTTCAAGACCACCTAGACAAGACACAGACTAAATTAGGCCCAGATTAATTCAGTAAATAGATGCTGAACAGTGTTAAGTCCATTGTAAAAACTATCAGTGTTCGTTATTTTAATTTTCCTTCCCATCACAGTCATTGCTCATCCCAGGCTATAGGAGGGGCAACCGGTTTGATTTCCCTCCTGAGCCCAGATCCTTGCCCCAAATCCCAGCCCATGTGACTGGGTCCTAGGCACGGCAAAGCTGTTGCCAGCTCCCTTTTCCAGTAAAGTTCAATGTGTTCTCTTTATTCTCAGCCCAGCATGGAGTTCTGCTATAAACCTCATATGACGCACTCTGATATAAAGAATCACCCTTGATTGGACCCACTCAGCTACTTAGCTCTCCAGTTTTGACTGGTGTAGCTAAAACAAATCCCATGCGGTGTGCCATCCGCTGACACCCAGAGGCTTGTGTGTGAAGGCAACAGGTCTCAGGACTACAACTAAGCTGAGAATACTTTTCAAAAGTCATAGATATAGCCAGAAAGAGTCTCAGTCGTATCAGTGAGGGGACTCCAGAGAAGCAGTGTTAGGTCTCTGCTACAAGGTTACACTGAAGCAATAAAAAGGCAAATAACCAGGAAGTCAAAAACACAGAATCTTAGGGACAGGTCAGGAAGGCACAAAAGGGACTGAGGCAGTCTAAGCCAAAGACTGTGATGGCCATCTCTCCATGAGAACCGGGATTTTATTTCTTTTGTGCCCTTCTATGACCATGTACTTAGAAAATGCAGCGATATTCACTGAATAAAGAAATGGATGAAGAAATCTACACATGGACATCACCAGAAATCAACACTGAAATCAGACTGATTATATTCTTTGCAGCCAAAGATGGAGACGCTCTAGATAGTCGGAAAAAAACAAGACCAGGAGCTGACTGTGGCTCAGATCATGAACTCCTTATTACCAAATTGAAACTTAAATTGAAGAAAGTAGGGAAAACCACTAGACCACTCAGGTATGACCTAAATCAAATCCTTTATGATTATACAGGGGAAGTGAGAAATAGATTTAAGGGACTAAATCTGATAGAGTGCCTGATGAATTATGGACGGAGGTTCGTGACATTGTACAGGAGACAGGGATTAAGACCATCCCCAAGAAAAAGAAATGCAAAAAAGCAAAATGGCTGTCTGAGGAGGCCATACAAATAACTGTGAAAAGAAGAGAAGCTAAAGGCAAAGGAGAAAAGGAAAGATACACCCATTTGAGTGCAGATTTCCAAAGAATAGCAAGGAGAGATAAGAAAGCCTTCCTCAGTGATCAATGCAAAGAAACAGAGGAAAACAATAGAATGGGAAAGACTAGAGATCTCTTGAAGAAAATTAGAGATACCAAGGGAACATTTCATGCAAAGATGGACTCAATACAGGACAGAAATGGTAGAGACCTAACAGAAGCAGGAGGTACTAAGAAGAGGTGGCAAGAATACACAGAAGAACTGTACAAAAAAGACCTTCACGATCCAGATACTCACTATGAAGTGATCACTCACCTAGAGCGAGACATCCTGGAATGTGAAGTCAAGTGGGCCTTAGGAAGCATCACTATGAACAAAGCTAGTGGGAGTGATGGAATTCCAGTTGACCTATTTCAAATCCTAAAAGATGATGCTGTAAAAGTGCTGCACTCAATATGCCAGCAAATCTGGAAAACTCAGCAGTGGTCACAGGACTGGAAAAGGTCAGTTTTCATTCCAAACCCAAAGAAAGGCAATGCCAAAGAATGCTCAAACTACTGCACAATTGCACTCATCTCACATGCTAGTAAAGTAATGCTCAAAATTCTCCAAGCCAGACTTTAGCAATACGTGAACCATGAACTTCCAGATGTCCAAGCTGGTGATATCATGGCATTGTATGGTAAAAACAACAACAAAAAAAAAGAAAAAGCAGAGGAACCAGAGATCAAACTGCCAACATCCATTGGATCATAGAAAAAGCAAGAGAGTCCCAGAAAAACATCTATTTCTGCTTTATTGACTGTGCCAAAGCCTTTGACTGTGTGGATCACAACAAACTGCGGAAAATTCTGAAAGAGATGGGAATACCAGACCACCTGACCTGCCTCTTGAGAAATCTGTAAGCAGGTCAGGAAGCAACAGTTAGAACTGAACATGGAACAACAGACTGGTTCCAAATAGGAAAAGATGTCAAGGCTGCATATTGTCACCCTGCTTATTTAACGTATATGCATAGTACATCATGAGAAATGCTGGGCTTTAGAAAGCACAAGCTGGAATCAACATTGCCGGGAGAAATATCAATAACCTCACATATGCAGATGACACCACACTTATGGCAGAAAGTGAAGAGGAACTGAAAAGCCTCTTGATGAAAGTGAAAGAGGAGAGTGAAAATTTGGCTTAAAGCTCAACATTCAGAAAACTAAGATCATGGCATCTGGTCCCATCACTTCATGGCAGATAGATGGGGAAACAGTGGGAACAGTGGCAGACTTGATGCAAAGAACTGACTCATTTGAAAGGACCCTGATGCTGGGAAAGATTGAAGGTGAGAAGAGAAGGGTAGGACAGAAGATGAGATGGTTGGATGGCATCACTGGCTCAATAGACATGAGTTTGAGTAAACTCTGGGCATTGGTGATGGACAGGGAAGCCTGGCATGCTGCTGTCCATGGGGTCGCAAAGAGTTGGACACGACTGAGCAACTGAACTGAATTGAAAGAAATGGGTATATCATCCAGGTATGGTATTCCTCTTTTATATGGTGCTGGTTAATGGCATGTCAAGATTGGGAGGAGCAGAAGCTTCAAATTGCAAAGAATTTGATGAATTAGACACTATCCACCCCAAGGATCAACTCTAACTATTCCTCCAGCCTGAATCCTGAACTGCTGGCTTGCTGCTCCCGTCACTGTGGTTTGGGGTCCCTCCTCTGCTGTTTGAGCCCCTGTATTTCCCTTCATCCATGCACTTATTACCTGCAGAAGAATTTCCTCTTTTTCTCTCCACTACGGAACTTGACACATCACCTGGCACATAATAAGAACTCACAGATTTTAAGTAACCCTGTCCTGAGGATTTACCCACAGAGATGAAACGGCAAATTTTCCTGGAAATAAGGGCAATAATGAGGCTTCTGCTTTTACCTCAAGGCAATAGGATCAACTGAGAACCAACAGGAAAATACTCAAGAGAATCTGACTTTCTAAAGTCACCAAGACAGCAAGTGGGCTTACAACTGAATTTAAAAACTTAAGATAATAGCATTGCTAATAATGACTGACATAAACAGAGGAGGTGGGGCTATTAATCAATGAGGAATTGAACCCGAATCAGCAACATGTCCACCACGAGAGCTGACATGCCCCTCAGCTGCACCCAGAAGAAGGGAAAAATAACCCTGCCTATCTCTGCACTATCAGGCCACATCTTGAGCAACAGCTGCTCTCACCTCTGGACTCGACTCCACAAGAAGAGAATGGAAAACTCAGTTGAAAGTATCCATAACATAAGTGGACTTATACTCATGGCACAAGAGAATCTGTTGAAGAAACCCCCTGGCCTGGAGTGGCTTTAAGTGACATAAGAGCTGTGATCATATCAAAAGGCTTGTTCGGATAGAAACCAAGGCTCAGGGAGTTACTTGATCAAAATCACAATGACTTGGTGGTAGAGCTGAGAATCAAACTCTAGTCTCAGCATTCTAAGTCCGAAAACTATTATGCTTGAAATAGGGCTTGAAGTCTTAGAAAAATCCCTTTGGGTCTCAAATCCCAATCAGTATGAGGATGCAGCTCCATCACTTCAGCCACTTGTGTCTGGCAAATTTCCACATCATATGTACATTAAACAGAGGAAGGGAAATCTTAATGCCCTCAGCAGCTTGGGCAAACCATCTCAGGGCCAAGAAGCTAACCTACCTTTCGGCATCCTAGTCTGAAACATGCAATAATAGAGATTGTATGATGGCTGGAGCCTCTATTCACTCAACAAATATTTTTTAGTGCCTACTCAAACCAAGTTCCATGCTAAGTGCTGGGTACACAGTGGTTAATAAAATGGCAATGTAATAGCAGAGATAAGCATTATAATCAATAAACCACAAATAAACCGTATATAATTAACAACTGTGATAAATATGATGAAGGCAAGTAACTGAATTTTATAAGAGAGAATAACAGGTGGGTGAGGGTTATTAAACAGAGCAAGCACTACATCACCCCTCCAGGTTGTTCTCTCTGGGAAAAGCTGTATTTTAGAACTAGGCTTGCCTTAAGGCCAAAAATGAGGACCTGCAAGTTCAGGCATGCCTCCAGAGAATACTCTGGAGCTTCAGTTAAAAAAAAAAAAAAGCCTCCTCTCCCTCTGTATATTCTCTACCCAACTCTGGGACTCTGCTTGAGAGTTACCAGCTGTGAAGAACACTGAAATAACTGACCACTGGCTGGATCTGTCTCTATCCATCTGACTCTCTCCTTTCTCTCTCTGGTCAATTCTGTCTCCTTCCACACTCTTCACATTTCGATATAACTCTGTGAACATCTCCAAGGGATCCAGGCTGTGGAGGGCACACAGAGGAGCAATCACTGGCCACTTCACTCCCTCACCATCGGATTCCTCTCTTCTCCTTCTGGTCCATGCCATGTAACTTTGTGTACCTGACAGGGTGTCCCTCACTGTGAAGAAACTTCTCATCACTAAACTAGAGGTTCTGCCACCATCAGTGCAGAGATAAAAGAGCCCTGAGGCTACTGGAAGACAGGAGACTAAACCCAGACCCTGAGAATTCCAGAAAACTCCTGGATCCAAGGGTCAATTAATTGATAGGAACTCATCAACCTCCTCCATACCAAAACTGAAATTAATCAACCCCCAAGGGCCAACAAGCTCCAGAGTAAGATATACCAAGCAAATTCACCAGCAACGTAGGAACACTGCCAGGAGCTTCAATACACAGGTTGCCCAAGGTCAAACCAAGTCCACCGACACCTTAAATCTCTTTACTGGACACTCCATTGTTAGTTACAGTGAGGAAACCCAGATCCACCCACCAGAACACCACACAAGCTTTCCCACCCAGGAAACTTCTACAAACCACACATCTAACCCCTCCCATAGTGAGGAACCCCCACAATAAAGGGGCAACACAGCAAGATAAACAAGATGAAAAAGCAGAGAAATACCCAGCAAGTAAAAGAACAGGATAAATACCCCCTAGACCAAACAAAAGACGAAGGGATAGGATGTCTACCTGACAAAGAATTCCGAATAAAGATAGTGAATATGATCCAAAACCTGGAAAATAAGTTAGAGCTGCAGTTCAATAACCTGCAGGCAAGGATTGAGAAGATGCAGGTAAGCTTTAACAAGGACTTAGAAGAAATGAAAAAGAGTCAAAATACAATAAATAATGCAATAAATGAGATCAAAAACACCCTGGAGGGAACCAACAGTAGAATAACAGAGATAGAAGACAGGATAAGTGAGGTAGAAGACAGAATGGCAGAAATAAATGAAACAGAAAGGAAAAATGAAAAAAGAATTAAAAGAAATTAGGACAATCTTAGAGACCTCTGGGACAATATTAAACGCACCCATATTCGAATCATAGGAGTCCCAGAAGAAGAAGACAATAAGAAAGACCATCAGAAAATCCTTGAAGAGATAATTGTTGAAAATTTCCCTAAATTGGGGAAGCAAATAGCCACTCAGGTCCAAGAAACACAGAGAGTCCCAAATAGAATGAACCCCAAACGGAACACCAAAAGACACATATTAATCAAATTAACAAATATCAAATACAAAGACCAAATATTAAAAGCAGCAAGGGAGAAGCAAAAAATAACTCACAAAGGGAATCCCATAAGGATAACAGCTGATCTCTCAACAGAAACGCTTCAGGCCAGAAGGGAATGGCAGAGCATTCTTAAAGTGATGGAAGAAAACAATCTACAACCCCGATTACTGTACCCAGCAAGGATCTCATTCAAATTTGAAGGAGAATTCAAAATTTTCTCAGACAAGCAGAAACTGAGAGAATTCAGTAACACCAAACCAGCCCTCCAACGAATGCTAAAGGAACTTGCCTAGATAGGAAACACGGATGGGATAGATAATCTGGAACCCAAAACAATAAAATAAATGGCAACGGGACCATACTTATCAATAATTACCTTAAATGTAAACGGGCTGAATGCCCCAACCAAAAGACAAAGATTGGCCGACTGGATACAGAAACAAGATCCCTATATATGCTGTCTACAAGAGACCCACCTCACACCTAGGGACACATATAGACTGAAAGTTAAAGGCTGGAAAAAGATATTCCATGCGAATAAAGACCAAAAGAAAGCAGGAGTGGCAATACTCATATCAGATAAAGTAGACTTTAAAATAAAGGCAGTGAAAAGAGATAAAGATGGACATTACATAATGATCAAAGGATCAATCCAGGAAGAAGAAATAACAATTATAAATATTTATGCACCTAACATAGGAGCTCCACAATATGTAAGGCAAATGCTAACAAGTATGAAAGGGGAAATCAACAACAACACAGTAATAGTGGGAGACTTTAATACACCACTCACACCAATGGATAGATCAACTAGACAGAAAAGTAACAAGGAAATTCAAACTTTAAATGATACAATAGATCAACTAGACCTAATTGATATCTATAGGTCATTCCACCCCAAAACAAGGAATTTCACCTTTTTCTCAAGTGCACACGGGACCTTCTCCAGAATAGATCACATCCTGGGCCATAAATCTAACCTTGATAAATTCAAAAATATTGAAATCATCCCAAGCATCTTTTCTGACCACAATGCAGTGAGATTAGATATCAACTACAGGAGAAAACCTCTCAAAACTTCCAACATATGGAGGCTCAACAACACACTGCTGAATAACCAACAAATCGCAGAAGAAATTAAAAATGAAATTCAGTTATGCATGGAAACGAATGAAAATGAAAACACAACAGCCCAAAACCTATGGGACACTGTGAAAGCAATGCTAAGGGGAAAGTTCATAGCAATACAAGCTCACCTCAGGAAACAAGAAAAAAATCAAATAAATGACCTGACTTTACACCTAAAGCAACTAGAAAAGGAAGAGATGCAGAAGCCCAGGTCTAGTAGAAGGAAAGAAATCTTAAAGATCAGGGCAGAAATAAATGCAAAGGAAACAAAAGTGACCATAGCAAAAATCAACCAAGCCAAAAGCTGGTTCTTTGAGAAGATAAATAAAATTGACAAACCATTAGCCAGACTCATCAAGAAACAAAAGGAGAAGAACCAAATCAACAGAATTAGAAATGAAAACGGAGAGATCACAACAGAAAACACAGAAATACAAAGGATCATAAGAGACTATTATCAGCAACTATATGCAAATAAACTGGACAACCTGGATGAAATGAACAAATTCCTAGAAAAGTACAACTTTCCAAGACTAAACCAGGAAGAGATAGATAATATTAATAGACCCATCACAAGCACGGAAATTGAAACCGTAATCAGAAATCTTCCAAAAAACAAAAGCCCAGGACCAGATGGCTTCACAGCTGAATTCTACCAAAAATTTAGAGAAGAGCTAACACCTATTCTACTCAAACTCTTCCAGAAAATTGCAGAGGAAGGTAAACTTCCAAACTCATTCTATGAGGCCACCATCACCCTAATTCCAAAACCCGACAAAGATGCCACAAAAAAAGAAAACTACAGGACAATATCACTGATGAACTTAGATGCAAAAATCCTCAACAAAATTCTAGCAAATAGAATCCAACAACACATCAAAAAGATCATACATCATGATCAAGTAGGCTTTATCCCAGGGATGCAAGGTTTCTTCAATATTCGTAAATCAATCAATGTAATACACCACATTAACAAATTGAAAAATAAAAATCACATGATTATCTCAATAGATGCAGAGAAAGCCTTTGACAAAATTCAACATCCATTTATGATAAAAACCCTCCAAAAAGTAGGAATAGAAGGAACATACCTCAACATAATAAAAGCTATATATGACAAACCCACAGCAAACATTATCCTCAATGGTGAAAAGCTGGAAGCATTCCCCCTGAAGTCAGGAACAAGACAAGGGTGCCCACTCTCACCACTACTTTTCAATATAGTTTTGGACGTCTTGGCCACAGCAATCAGAGCAGATAAAGAAATCAAAGGAATCCAGATTGGAAAAGAAGAAGTAAAATTCTCTCTGTTTGCAGATGACATGATCCTCTATATTGAAAACCCTAAAGACTCTACGAGAAAATTACTAGAGCTAATCAATGAATATAGCAAAGTTTCAGGATACAAAATCAACACACAGAAATCCCTGGCATTCCTATACACTAACAGTGAGAAATCAGAAAGAGAAATTAAGGAAACAATTCCATTCACCATCGAAACAAAAAGAATAAAATACTTAGGAGTATTTCTACCTAAAGAATCAAAAGACTTGTATATAGAAAACTATAAAACACTGATGAAAGAAATCAAGGAGGACACAAACAGATGGAGAAATGTGCCGTGTTCGTGGATTGGAAGAATGAACATAGTGAAAATGAGTATACTACCCAAAGCAATCTATAGATTCAATGCAATTCCTATCAAGCTACCAGAGGTCTTTTTCAAAGAATTAGAACAAATAATTTCTCAATTTGTATGGAAATACAAAAAACCTCGTATAGCCAAAGCAATCTTGAGAAAGAAGAATGGAACGGGCGGAATCAACCTCCCGGACTTTAGGCTATACTACAAATCCACAGTCATTAAGACAGTATGGTACTGGCACAAAGACAGAAACATAGATCAATGGAACAGAATAGAAAGCCCAGAGATAAATCCACGCATCTATGGACACCTTATCTTTGACAAAGGAGGCAAGAATATACAATGGAGAAAAGACAACCTCTTTAACAAGTGGTGCTGGGAAAACTGGACAGCCACTTGTAAAAGAATGAAACTAGATCACTTTCTAACACCATACACAAAGATAAACTCAAAATGGATCAAAGATCTAAGCATAAGACCAGAAACTATAAAACTCCTAGAGGATAACATAGGCAAAACACTCTCTGCTATAATCCAAAGCGGGATACTCCATGACCCACCTCCCAGAATATTGGAAATAAAAACACGAATAAACAAATGGGACCTAATTAAAATTAAAAGCTTTTGCACAACAAAGGAAACTATAAGCAAGGTGAAAAGACAGCCTTCAGAATGGGAGAAAATAATAGCCAATGAAGCAACAGACAAACAATTAATCTCAAAAATATACAAACAACTCCTGCAGCTCCACTCTAGAAAAATAAACAACCCAATTAAAAAGTGGGCCAAAGAACTTAACAGACATTTCTCCAAAGAAGATATAAAAATGGCTAACAAACACATGAAAAGATGTTCAACATCACTCATTATCAGAGAAATGCAAATCAAAACCACAATGAGGTACCACTTTACACCAGTCAGAATGGCTGCCATCCAAAAGTCTACAAGCAATAAATGCTGGAGAGGATGTGGAGAAAAGGGAACCCTCTTACACTGTTGGTGGGAATGCAAACTAGTACAACCACTATGGAAAACAGTGTGGAGGTTCCTTAAAAAGCTGCAAATAGACCTGCCATATGACCCAGCAATCCCACTGCTGGGCATATACACCGAGGAAACCAGAATTGAAAGAGCCACGTGTACCCCAATGTTCATCGCTGCATTGTTTACAATAGCCAGGACATGGAACCAACCTAGATGCCCATCAACTGATGAATGGATAAGAAAGCTGTGGTACATATACACAATGGAATATTACTCAGCATTAAAAAAAAATTCATTTGAAGCAATTTTACTCAGATGGACGAAACTGGAGCCCATTATCCAGAGTGAAGTAAGCCAGAAACAAAAACAACGATATAGTATATTAACGCATATATATGGAATTTAGAAAGACAGTAACGAGAACCCAACATACGAGACAGCAAAAGGAACGCAGATGTATAGAATAGACTCGTGGACTTTGTGGATGAATGTAAGGGTGGGATGATATGGGAGAAGGGCATTGAAGCATGTTAATT
>ML661897.1:6116404-6198511 GCA_007570785.1 Antilocapra americana
AAAAAACAATAAAAAAAAAAAAAAAAGCCCATTGCAGGTTGAACAGAGGCTGATGAGCATCTTCATAAAGAAGAGGCACCACCTGGGTAAGTGTTACCACCTGGGAATGAAAAATACAAGAGGAACCCTCCTAGGTCTGCTGTGTTAGTGGGAGGGTAAAAGGAATCAGGAAACAGGCAGGAAGAGATACAGTCATGTTTAACACACACCACCACCAGTCACAGTAATAGTAGAAATGACAACATGTGTCCACATAAGCAGTCATACACGGCTGTTCACAGAGGCTACACTCATAACACCCTAGCACTGGAAACAACCGTAATGTTCATCCACAAGTGAACAGATAAATCCATAGTGGTGTACTTCTGAAATGAAATAGTAGTCAACAGTAAGAAGGAGCATACTACTGACATACGAAAGGATCCTGGATGAATCTCACAGACATTCTACAAAGTGAAGGAAACGAGACACAGAAGAACCCACATTGGATGATTCCATTTATATGAAACACTAGCCAGACCACCAATCAGCTGTGATATGTCAGCATGCGCCTGGGGTGGGGGATGCGGAGAGGAGAAAGGAGGCAGAGATTAACTGAAAAAGAGAGGGACGCTCATAAAACTGTCAGAGGAGACGGAAATGTTCCGTGTCTTCATGGGTTGGGGGTTACACGAGTCAGTAGCCTGTACACTAGCAAGTGTAAGTTTCATTATATGCAAATCACACCTCAATGATGTTGATTTTTTTTTTAATTTCCTCATTCTTTCAGTCCTGTGCAAAATTCTTTCAAAAAATGAAACAAGTTCCTTCAAGGGAAGGAGGTAGACACAATTACAGTGCTCTATCTGAAATCACTCCACAGTCCTGGCATTTAATTAATGGGGCGGGGGGAGGTGAACGCCAACTCTCACCAGTGTCCAGTCCACTGCCTGAGACCCTGAGGACACCCTCTGTTCCCCTGACAGGTAGCAACCAGGCCTAGCATCAATAGTGCCAATTTCTTCCAGGAGGTCTGCCAACCTGTTATTCATATAGACCTACACTGCCAAGCCAGAATGCCCCAGGAGAGTGCTGAGACTAGGACCCCTTTGGGTAAACTGCATCATAAGGCTAGGGCCTCTACCTATGAAATCTGCTGTTTTAATTACATAGCAAATGTTGTTGAGGACATTGTTCACTATTTCATCCTGTCCCCAGTACAGAGAAACATAAGAGAAATTCTTCTCTGATCTTAGTTGCAGGGTTAAAGGAATCAACTGTGCTGAATTGTTTTCACATGTGAATATTAATACATATTGGTTGGTTTATTTGCTAAGTCATGTTCAACTCTTGTGACCCCATGGACTGTAGCCTGCCAGGCTCCTCTGTCCATGGGATTCTCCAGAGAAGAATACTGCAGTGGGTTGCCATTTCTTCCTCCAGGGATCTTCCCGACCCAGGTTGGAATCAAATCCAGGTCTCCTGCTTTGCAGGCAGATTCTTTACCAACTGAGATATGATCAGCCCTTAATACATATTGGGTTAGCCAAAAAGTTCATTCAGATTTTTCTGTAAGATGGTATGGAAAAATCCAAAAAAAATCTTTGGCCAACCCAGTACTAATATGATTCCTTTTTTGAAATTATCTGTTTGGAAGTTAAATATGTGACCCACCTCTAGCAAGTGTGTGAAAGTTTGAGGCACACATTATATCCATTAACCTCACACAGAGTTCCCATTTATTTCCCTGTCATTATTTTCCTTTTGCCTTAATTTCCTCAATTACATTTTTTAATAAACTTTATTTTAGAGAGGTTTAGGTTCATAGAAAAACTGAGCAGAAAGTAGAGGATTTATATATATTCCCTTCCCCTACCCATTCAGTCTCTCCTATCATCAATGTCACTGGCCAGATTGGTACTGTTTAACTTATGAACCTACACTGACACCAGCTGACCTCAGTATTTTCCAAAACCCATAGCTTACATTGGGGTCCACACTTAAGTTACATATTCTATGAGCTTGGACAAATGTGTATCCACCATTATAGTATCACATAGAAAACTTTCAGTGACTTGTATTCCATCATTTAATCCCTTCCCCTACCCCTAGCCCCTAGCCCTTAGTAACAACTAAATTTTTACTGTTCTCATAGTTTTACCTTTTCCAGAATGTCATATGGTTGGAGTTATACAGTATGTAGCCCTTCTGATTGGCTTCTTTCACTTAGTAATATGCATTTAAAGCCTTTTTCAAGGCTTGATAGCTCATTTCTCTTTAGCAAGGAGTAATACTTTATTGTTTGGATATATTATAATTTATCCATTCACCTACTGAAGGATATCTTGGTTGTTCCAAGTTTTGGAAATTATGAATAAAATTGCTATCTGTGTGCAGGTTTCTGTGTGGACATACGGTTTTAAGTCTTCTGGCTAAATACCAAAGAGTACAATTGCTTGACTGTATGGTAAGAGTATATTTACTTTTGTAAGAAACCTCCAAACTGTCTTCTAAAAGGACTGTAGCATTTTGCATTCCCGCAATAAACAAGAGTTCCTACTGCTCTATGTCTTATCCAGCATTTGATGTTATCAGTCATTTGGATTTTAGCCATTCTAATAAGTAAGAAGGTCTTAACAATCTGTGTAACCACAATGGTGTAGTCACTCACCTAGAGTCAGACATCCTGGAGTGTGAAGTCAACTGGGTCTCAGGAAGAATTACTATGAACAAAGCTACTAGAGGTGTTGGAATTCCAGCTGAGCTATTTCAAATCCTAAAAGATGACACTGTGAAATGTTGCACTCAATATGCCAACAAATTTCAAAAACTCAGCAGTGGCCACAGGATTGAAAAGGTCAGTTTTCATTCCAATCCCAAAAAAGGGCAATGCCAAAGAATGTTCAAACTACCATACAAATGCATTCATTTCACATTCTAGCAAGGTTATGCTCAAAATCCTTCAAGCTAGGCTTCAGCAGTACATGAACTGAGAACCTCCAGATGTACAAGCTGGATTTAGAAAAGGTAGAGGGACGTGCCAACATTTGCTGGATCATAGAAAAAGCAAGGGAATTCCAGAAATACATTTACTACTTCTTCATTGACTACACTAAAGCCTTTTACTGTGGGGATCACCACAACTACAAAATTCTTAAAGAGATGGGAATACCAAACCACCTTACCTGCCTCCTGAGAAACCTGTATGAAGGTCAAGAAGCAACAGTTATAATCAGACATGGAACGATGGACTGAAACAACTCTAGGAGAGGAGTATGACAGGGTTGTGTATTGTCACCCTGCTTAATTAACTTCTATGCAGAGTATATCATTCAAAATGCCAGGCTGAGTAAAGACAAGCTGGAATCAAGATTGCTGGGAGAAATATCAACAACCTCAGATATGTAGATGATGCCACTTTAATGACAGAAAAGACCCCGATGCTGGGAAAGACTGAAGGCAGGAGAAGGGGACAAGAGAGGATGAGATAATTTGATGGCATCACCAACTTGATGGACATGAGTCTGAGCAAGCTCCAGGAGTTGGTGATGGACAGGGAGGCCTGGCATGCTGCAGTCCATGGGGTTGCAAAGAGCTGGATATGGCTGAGTGACTGAACTGAACTGAATGGCAGAAAGCAAAGAGGAAATAAAGAGCCTTTTTGATGAGAGTGAAAGAGGGGGAAAAAAACTGTCTTAAAATTCAACATTAAAAAAACTAAGATCATGGTATCTGGTCCTATTACTTCATGGCAACTAGATGGGGAAAAAGTGGAAGCAGTGGCAGATTTTCTTCTCTTGGGCTCCAAAATCACTGTGGATGGTGACTACAGCCATGAAATTAAAAGACGGTTGCTCCTTTGAAGAAAAGCTAGGACAAACCTAGACAGAGTATTAAAAAGCAGAGACACCACTTTGCCAACAAAGGTCTGTATAGTCAAAGCTATGCTTTTTCCAGCAGTCATGCATGGATGTGAGAGTTGGACCATAAACAGGCTGAGCCCCGAAGAATTGATGCTTTCAAATTGTGTGCTGGAGAAGACTCTTGAGAGCCGCTTGGACAGCAAGGAGATCAAACCAGTCCATTCTAAAGGAAATCAGTCCTGAATATTCATTGGAAGGACTGATGCTGAAGCTCCAATATTTTGGCCACGTGATGCGAACAGCCAGCTCATTGGAAAAGACCCTGATGCTGGGAATGAGAGAGGGCAGGAGGAGAAGGGGATGACAGAGGATGAGATGGTTGGATGGCATCACTGAGTCAATAGACACGAGTTAAGCAAACTTCAGGAGGAAGTGAAAGGATAGGGAACCTGTGGTGCTGCAGTCCATGGGGTCTCAGAGTCAGACATGACTTAGGGACTGAACAACAATAAATGTATGGTGGTACCGTGTTGTTTTAATTTGCATTCCCCTAATGACATGTGATGTTGAGCATTTTTTCATAAAGTGTTTGACATCTATATATCTTCTTTGGTGTGGTGTCTGTTCAGATCTTTTGCCCATTTTTAACTGGGTCATTTTAGTTTTAAGAGTCCTTTGTATATTTTTGGATAACAGTCCTTGAATCAAATATGTCTTTGCATATGTTTTCTCCAAATCTGTGGCCTGTCTTCTCATTCTCAATTACTTCATGGAAATCTTTTTGCAGTGTATATTTTTAAAAGTCACCCTGATTCTTTAGGAGACACATTAATATATTGATAGTTTTTAATTAATTTATTTATTTTAATTGGAGGCTAATTACTTTTCAATATTGTAGTGGTTTTTGCCATACATTGACATGACAGTTTTTACGTATTTTTAAACATGAATAGAATAATGAAGGTTATACCAGGGGTGATTTTTTTCTTTCTTCTGTTGTCTTTTGTTGCTTTGTTTTGACTCACCTACTGACTGCAAAGTCTTGAACAAATCCCCTCCTCTCTTAAGGCCTCAGTTTCTTCTTCTGCAAAATAGATGAACTGAATTAGATGATGCCTGGGGTTCCTTAAAGTTATCACACCATACATACACCCTGATGGCACAGCCAGTGAAGGGCAGAACTCTAGCTCATATCAGAGCAACAAAGACTCATACCCTGAGCAATCTGAAAAATGGGTTTAACATGCTGACATAAGGTGAGATGCCCAGTGACTCTCTCCAACCTTCACTAATGTCTCTGTAAGGAGCTACACCAAAGAATGAGTATTATTTGGTCACTCCTTAGAGAAAGACCTGGGATGGTAATCTCTCCAGTGCTGGACTGTTGACTGATTAAGTAGAAGACACACCAATACTCTGGATTAAAAATGAATGTAGGGGAGATTGAGAAAAAATTAAGCGAAAAGGCTTTATAAACCTAAACCTGGGGCTGTTCTGTTGGTTCAGTGGTAACAAATCCACCTCCAATGCAGGCGACACTGATTTGATCCCTGGTTCAGGGAGATTCCACATGTCTCAGAGCAACTTAGCCCATGAGCCACAACTACTGATCCTGTGCTCTAGAGCCCAGGAACCGTAACTACTGAGCCAACATACCACAACTACTGAAGCCTGCATGCCTAGAGCCTGTGCTCCGCAACGAAAAGAGCCACTGCAATGAAAAGCCAAAGCATTTCAGCTAGAAAGTAGCCAGTGCTAGCCACAACTAGAGAAAAATGCCCGTGCAGCAACGAAGACCCAGCACGGCCAAAAATGGAAAAATTAAATAAAATTATACAAAAATATTTAAACCTAAACCTGGAAACAATTAGGAAAGTGAATAAGAGGCATTTCAAGCCCATGGAGTCCTAGCACCTCTGGGTGCTCTCATAGCCATTAGCACAACTTCACTGATGGCAAAGTGTCCTTGAAAGCTCAAACTTCTCTCCCATGATTTTCATTTTTTACCATTACTAGCTAAACTAATGGTTCTGAGTTTTTTAAAACAGATGAAGAAACTGAGGTTTAGAGAGATTAAATGATCCCCCTAAGACTACACAAGGAGTGACAGAAAGAGCGAGAGCCCAGGGCTTCCAACTTCAGATCCAGGATTCTTTGCACCTCACATGCTGCCCTTGCCATTATCAGCTCAAATTTCATCACTTTCCTGGGCAATTATTTCCCTTACTATGCCCATTTCCATTCTTCCTTTTCAGTCCCAGCTGCTGATCAATTTTATAGGGCTTTTATAAACATATTTCAGGTGACTCTAATTCAGGAGAGATGATTAATATCACAGATGTTGGGTGAAGAATTGAAAACAACAGGTTGGAATGTAGAGCAGAAACCAATCTGATGAAATTTTACAGATTTAATATCGAAACCTGAACCAGGTACGCCCCATGGCCCCTGGGTGCTGCTTCCTGTCTCCACGTTTCATGCTGGTCCCCTGCCTAGAACAGCTCCCTCCCTGGCCCACCTAGCCAGGATCTGCTCTTCATTCTGAACATCCTAGCTGAATTGCCTTCTCCTCTTGGAAGCCTTACTGACCACATCCAGGCAGAACTGTCAAATCTTTTTTTAGTGTCATAATTACACCTAGAACACTTTTATTGATGCCTTGACCTCAGAGTACTATGTAATTGCGTGTATACGTGTATATGTCTGTTTCCTCTCTGGAAGCCAAGTCAATTGAATCATCATAAGAATCCTGTGCACATCATCATTTGTTTACATGTCTATAAACTCCTGTCGAGCAGGAACTGGGTCTTTCTCATGCTGTATCTCCAGCCAGCACCAGACCAAGTATACCAACTTTGATGCCAGCCAGTATGCTAGTGAACAAGACAGACAAAGCCCCTAACCCTGCAACCTTACATTCTGGTAGAAGGAAGTCAATAACACACATCAAGGCAAAACAAAAGAACAGGAACATTTCAGACAGCAGCAAGTGCTATGCTATGAAAAAATAAACAAGGTTATCAGAAAGGGACCAACCAAGGGTTACCTTAGTCAGGTCAAGAAAGGGTTTTGAAATTTGAGCTAAGACTTAAATGATGCATAGGAACCAGCTGTGGGAGGATCTGGGGCAAGACCACTGCAGTCAGAAGAGCAGCGGGGTCAAATAAATCACTGAGCCATGAAGAAGCAGAGCACATTCAAAGGACAGACTCAAACTGGGTATTAAGTTGAGAATCATACCACAGTCTTCCCTGGGGGCAGGGGTGGAGGAATAGAGAGGGGTGAGACTAACATTTCTTGAATGCCTTCCAAATCCCTGGAACTCAACATACATGATCTCGTATCATCCATACAACCAGAGTAGACGATCCCCATTCTACAGGCATGGAGAACGAGGCCCAGAGAGGAGGTGGGGCAGAAGCCAGATCTGGCTGATCCCCACCCCAGCTCTTCTTGTCACGCCACCTTGTCACCCTGCACCAGCTGTCTCCTGACACAGTGGAAAAATGAAAGAGGACACAGCTCAGGTTAATACTGGGTAAAAAGCAGCCAGAACCACAGGGATGGGCAGACCAAAGGCTATCGGAATTTCAGGACATGAATGAGCAAGCCCATCTCTCCTGCTCCTGCCCCTCTGTCATTCCGCGGCATACCACAGGCACCCAGACAAGTCCTTCAAATGCATTCTCTGAGTGTTATGGTAAGGATTGGGTTTGAAAAGAAACCTGGCTGTGTGAGCTGAGCTGTAGATAATTCCCCAAGCTCTCTCCCCCTAATTATGGTGGTGCACGCAGACAGCCTGAGAAACAAAGGCCTGGGCCCTCTGTTGATTCAATGTCGCCTCATCTGAAGTCTAGGTATTTATTTTAATTCAGGACTTGGTTCCTTTTAAAGAAAAATCAAAGAGGCCCTGAAGAGCTTCTCCTGCTAAGATTTCAATCTCCATTTCCTCCAAAATGGACGTCAAAGGCAAAAAACCCTGGGATCCTTGTGACCGTCCACGCTGGGTTTGTAATTTTGACAAGGAAACCATAATCTGGTGGTCTAACCCCTGACGAAGAATCCAAGGGCGGGGGGGGAAATGAAAACCAAATTGAGGAATTGATCAAAAAGCAAAAAAAGAGTTCTGAGCACAACGGCACTCAGAGAAATAAAATCTCCTGAGGTTCTCAGCTAATAGGAGCAGCTGGTGAAGACCACCTAAGACAAGAGAGTGAGAAAGGGCTTCCAGTGAGAGAAAAGAGAGTGGCTTCTGAGGGACAATGGGGCAGAAATTAGCATTCCAATGAACCAGCACAAAGGGACCCTGACCAAGCCTGGGAAGGAGGCCCCTCTCCTCCTGGACCTTTCTTAAGGTCCATTTGTATCTCTCTGCAGCCTCCCCACAAAATCGGTTGGCTTCCTACATGTTAGCTTCTTGTGTATTTTTTAATAGAAGTGTGTTGTGGAGTTTCATTTAGCTAAAAAGAAATCTCTCCTCTGCTTGGTATTTGGGCAGAATATGGCCCAAACATCTAAACACACACTTGTTGTCAGAACTTTGCTGTCTCCTTTTTCCTTTCTTTTAATGAAAGTTTGGATTCCACTGAGCGTTCTTCCACTCTTAAGCTCCAAACATTTCAAACAGCACAAAAGATATGACAAGATGAAAGGAAGTGTCCACAAACAGACAGCTAGACAACTAGTTAGCAGCTGTCTGCTTTTCTTCAGGGTTTTTTTTTTTTTTCCTGTAGGGGGGAAAAAATTTATTTTTCATTCTTGAAGGAGGCTGACTACAGAATGTCTCTCCCTCTCTCTCTTGCTCTCTTTCCTTCTCACATTGGCCCTTTTCCAAGCCTGTTTAGTGTTAGACGCAGAAAAGCACTTACCATGCCATGTGTAACCCTGAACTTTAGAACTCATTGTCCTTCTGGGGCAACGTGTGGAGAGCTGCCGCGTTTAAGTAGAATTGCTCATTCCCCATCTTTTATAGTTCAGTGTTTGCAATTTAATGAGGTTTTGGTGTTCCATCAAGTAAGGGCATTTCTTTAACAAAAGGAACCCGAAGCTGGGTTTTGATTTAAGGACCTGCCCTGGCTTGGTGGAGCTGCTTTAAATCTATTTCAGACCCAGATCAAGTGAGGTTTAATTCGAACTTACTCCTCTTCTCCACTGACAGGCCAGGCAAGGACCTGATGCTCTAATTCTTGGTTTTAATTGCAGTTGTTTTACAAGTGTCTGCCTCCTTTCTCTCCCCTCACTGCCTGAGCATACCTTAAACTCCTGAGATGAAGGGCTGGTAGCGTGAGGACACTCGTTTGGAACTGAGAACACCTCCTCCCTCCGGGCTGGTCCAGACCCTCTCCCAGGGATGAAGGCAATGGTGCGGGAGAGAAGAGACGGAATGACAGCCCCTCTGCTGGAGTTCCTTCAGGGCTGGAAGGATGTACCTCTGTGTACAGTGTGCTCAGCCACACTGGACCTCCATTCCCTCCTGCCTGGTACACACCACCACGGGGCTCTCTACTTTTCCTGGCCAGACTGGATTCATCCTCCACCCCTCATTTTCCTGAGCAGCAATGCTCTCCTTGTCCAGGAAGGGTTGTAGGCCCATAGTCTTCCCTCTGTCCCCTGTCAGCTCATCAAATCCATCTCTACTGAGGTCAACCTTCTCTGCGGACTACTTCTCAAATGTACCCACTCCCCCTCCTCCAGCCTGTGAGGGTGCCCCATTGTAGGCCTTCTTCGTTCCTAACTGATGTTACAGCCTGAAGCCTCACTTTCCTCAAATTCATCCTCTATGCTATAGCAGGAAAGTGCATGTTTTTTGTTGTGGTTTTTTTTTTTTTAATTACTATTCTGTTCACCTTCATCACCACCTCCCAGTGATTCTCACCTGCCTCAGCATAAAGTCCAGACCTAGTCTGGGCTCTGGAGCCCCTCATCATCTCACTTTTGTCCATCTCTAAAACGGGAGGGAAGTGGGCAGGGCACAACGTTTGAAAGAATGACACAGCCTGAGGACACCGCATAAACCAATTAGAATCAAACAGGTGGAGATGACAAATAAGTTACACTGACTAGAACTTGATCCTCAATCAGCAAGCCAAATGACACACCCCGAGGCACCATGACAGCTCCAAGGCACCATCAAAAGACCAAAATGTGGGCGGTGGCCCAACTGGTGGGACTCTCCAGCCCTTCACCAAAATATTTGGATAATCCTCCTGCTCATTAGCCTATGAAATTACCCAGCCCATAAAAACTAACCACACCATATCTCGAAGCCCCCACACTTGCCCTCTGCAATGGCCCACACTCTGTCTGTGGACCGTGTGTCTCTCCGAATAAATCCACTTCTTACTATCACTTTGTCTCTTCTCTCACTAAATTCGTTCTGTGATGAGACATCGAGAACCTGAGCTTCATTACTGTGGGTTTTGGCTGGGTTCGAGTACCAGCCACGTAGGTTAGAGTCCCAAGCAGGGTTTTGGTCAAGTTTGAGTCCTGGTACATGGGTTCGGTCTCAATCTGAGGAAAATGGTTTCATCTCCACAGCCTTTTCTCCCATCACTGCCCAAGCTCAGCACCAGTCAGATAAATCTACCCCCTCTCAGGCGTCCATGACTTTCTTCAAGCTGGCCCCTCTGCCTGATGTCCCTTCCCCACTCCAGCCTGGCCAGCATCTCAGCCCACTCCATGAAGCTCTCCCTGACCCCTTCCCTTGTCCCACAACACTGCACGGGCCGGCAGCCGCTAACTGGCACTAAGCCTCATCCCCTCTTCCTCAGCCCTCTGCATCTCAGCCAGACAGGGGACAACTCATACACCTCTCTCCCCTCAGCCTAACCTAGGATGAGCATCAATAAAAACTGATGCGTAGATTAACTACTTCATTAGACATCAAAGAAACTAGCCAGAGGATTCTGCAGTCCTGGAGGCCATGGCAGGAAAAGAGGCCAAGAGGTCTTCATGAAAGTTCCCCTGCATGTGCACTAAGTCACTTTAGTTGTGTCCGACTCTTTGTGACCCCATGGACTATAGCCCGCCAGGCTCCTCTGTCCATGGGATTCTCCAGGAAAGAATCCTGGAGTGGGTTGCCATGCCCTTCTCCAGGGGATCTTCCTGACCCAGGGATCAAATTCGAGTCTCCTGAGGCTCCTGCCCTGCAGGCAGGTTCTTTACTGCTGAGCCACCGGGGAAGCCTGAAAGCTCCCCTAGAGCAGCTTGTCTGCCTAGGGCTGACCTTCCGTAGGATGGAGGGATGGTGCCATGTAAGCCTCCTGGGAAGAGATACCTCAGTGACAAAATTAACCCTTCATATCCTGGGCAGGCAGCCTGGGGGTACAGAATAAGCCAGGGACTGAAGTCAAAAAGTGTGGGTCCTCTGCCTCTTGCTTTGCAACTCTGCAGAAGTCACATGACTACCTGGGTCTTCATTTGTTAATTAGGATGATACCACCCATCCTGGCTGTTTCACAATCTAGACACAAGGACAGTATCACATGTAAGAGTATTCTGCTAACCAAGGGTGATGAAAGCTATCATCGTTATTAGGCTTTCTCAATGCTCTATTGTCTGGTCAGCTCAGCAAATGTGCCTAAATTCTTAATGTCTACCCCCTAGAAATGTTCTTCCATTAAAATCTTGAACATACATTTACAAGCAAGTAGCATATAAGATGGCTTCCCAGGGGGCTCAGGGGTAAAGAATCTACAAGCCAATGTAGGAGACATGGGTTTGATCCCTGAATTAGAAAGATCCCCTGGAGAAGGAAATAGCAATCCACTCTAGTATTCTTGCCTGGGAAACCCCAGGGACAGAGGAGCCTGGTTATGGTCCAAGGGGTTGCAAAGAATCAGACACTATATGGTGACTAAATAGCAAAAAGGATATAGGACACACCTATGTGGTACAAAATGATATTTTGGAGGAGTAATCAGTGTGTTTTTCCTCCATGACTGATTTTCTTCACTGCTCCTCCAAGGACATCCACCTCCACGTATGTGAGTCATCGAATGTGTGGAAGTAACAGAGAAATGAAGGAACCAGAAAACTAAAAGAGGGAATATTCTTAAATATTAAGTTCAACATCCCTGGCCCAAGTGTAAGACAGATCTAGAGCATGATCTCAGAGTGAGTACTTCTTGACACTAGACTGGACTAAAAAGACAGGTTGAGAGAGTAGAAGATGAGAGACCCCAGGGACAGAAACAGTGAGATGGAATGACCGCTGGCGTCTGCCTGAGCAGGAGTCATCCGTCACCATCACCAACCTGGGAGTTGAATGGAAACCCAGCTCCCTCACTTTCATCTGCTGATGACGACCAATCAATGACAGCGCCACATCCCCCAGGAGAGGAGGGGTTCATCTCATCTCCATCCAAAAGTTTGCCCAGCTTCTCATCCAACCCACTCCATGTCAGAAATGGCCCAGGACACTTGAAGGGCCCCCTCTATACACACACACACTCGCACACCTGCACTAAGTAGAAAATAGTGCCTTGTGGACACAGGGATGGTGCTGGGGGTTATCCCCACATTTGTTCATGGTGAGATCAGATGGAACCAGCTTAAGGTCTCCCACCAAGGTAGCAGTGGGATGGACACACACACATACATACAACTCCATCTGCTGCCCTTGCATATGTGTAAAGTACCCCTTAGACCTCACAAAGAGTTTCAGAAACTAAACTAACAAAGGCAAATTTTTAGGGAGAAAAGAACTCAGCCTCTTCACAAATAAATTAGAATATCTGCTCTGAAGAACTGCCTTAAAATAATATCAAAGTCTTACTTAAAGTAGTTATTATAATAAAACTTCTCTCTGAGGGCATCATCCTTATTCATCAAGTGTTTGGCACATTTTGCTGATGTCTAGGAACACTCCTAGAGCCAGATGACACCAGGTATGAAAGCGTTAATCACTGATACCCACTGAGTCCGTGAGGGAGAGACGGAGCGAGTGAGGGATGTTGGATGGTACTATATACAGATAGTGTCTGAGCATCCATGATTCTGCCCAACAAGGGATCTGCTTTTTATTTATTCATACTACAATCTACTTGGCAAGAACCAAGCAAGATTAAACCTTTCTCACATCTCTGCAGTAAGAGCTGAGCACAGCGACAGCTGACCGAAGCCTAGAGCATAAAGATGAGAAGGCAGAGGGCGCAGAATCCTGCAAATAAATGAACAGCTGAAGTCCTAAGAGAGTAGAGAAGTGGGCTCACAGCCACATATGTAAGAGAATACAAACATCACTCATTCATTTGACCATTAATCTCTAGGCGCCCTTATGCTTCAGGCATCCTGTTCCGTGGGACCGAAGTCACACCATCAACAGAACTGTTAGCCTCGTGGAGATGACTATCTGCTACAAGACAAACAATCACCAAGGCAATTACAATACCGTGCAATGAAAACAAGTGCTATGGCAGGGAAGGCAGGCTTCCTGTATAGCCCTGCCATGGAAACACGCTGCACAGTGGTGGGACACAGTCCAGGGCTGAGAGTGGTGGTTATGGAAAGTTACTATCAGAAATAAATTGTAAGTTGTGGCCTAAAGGGTGAGTAAGAGTTTTTCAGGTAAAGAAGAGGTAATGAATTAATCAAGCTATTGGAACATTCAGAGTTCTAGCACGACAGGACCAAGAGGAAAAACAAACTCATGAATGCACTGTGTGTGGCCCACGGTTTTGTGGGTTTGACATTGTTGTTTTCATTGCTGCTGCTGTTCATTCCTAGCCAACAATGAAGGTTTCACATGAAAATTCAGATTTCTGATTTCTCTGGAAATTCCCTTATAAAAACAATCTGCTAGAACTGAGTACTGACTGGCCCCTTTAAACAGGCCCTAATTTGCTACAGTCCCCACCATTCCTTCTTGTGTACCAGGAGAGAAGCTTAGATTAGTTGATATTCATTGCAGAGCTCGTGATGTTGTCTTTCTAATAGAAGAGTTCAAGAAAAAGCAAGATGCTTCTTATATCCGTGCTTTTGCCAAAATGGACAAGGTAGGACAGAGGGAGGGAACCATGTTTCCCCCTGCTCTCTGCCCTCATCAGTATGGCCGACCAGACCTTATACACACTGGAGTGTTGAGGCCCTGGTTTAGGTCTCCGTGATGGTAGGAACCATGTCTCTATCACCTCTGTGGATTCAATACCACATACAGTGCCTGGCACTTAGTGGGGGAGAAATAAGTGTCTTTTGAATGAATTAAAAGTGTGTACAAGGGGCCTGATGCAAAAAAGAACACATCTTTTTCAGGGAGTTGGGGGCAAAAATTAAGCAAATGTCAAGGTGGAGCCGACAGAGGGTGGAGAGGAGGGCAGAGGCCATTTCAGCAAGGTATAGCCAGGTTTTCTAGACTCAAGACTTTCTCCTAAAGGGACCTGGAGAAGGATTCTAAACAGAGGAGTGGACTTAACCAACTTGGTGGTTAGAAAGATCTCTCAGCACCATTGTAGAAGCTGGTTCAGAAGAGAACATATTATAGTCTGATCTAAGGATCATCATGATGGTCAAGGCCCTCAACAATGCAAGCCTCAATGGATGGGGGGGTGGGGGGACTGGAAATGAAGGTCAAGGGTTTTTATGTCATCGCAACACCAGGATGGGTAATGGTTTGAGGGTAGAGAGGGGAGGGAGGTCTGACTTAGGTCTTCAGGTGGAACCATCCCATTCTGGAAACAATCGGGGCTCCCATGAACCCAGTGAATAAAAATGAGTATAATTTCCATGGTCTTTTATTTTTCAACTCTTGCCCTTCTAGAGGTTCAGCTACTGTTTCAGTGAGGGCTTGCCAGATAAAACATAGAACACCCAGTTAAACTTGAATTTCAGATGAACAATACATTTTTTTTTTACATCTAAGTATGTCCTGTGAAACATCTGGGCATTCTGAGTTTTTATAAATGTTTATTATTTTTTGGCCACACATGTGGCATGTGGGATCATTGTTCCCCAGCTAGGGATCAAACCTGTGTTCCCTGCAGTGGAAGCACAGAGTCTTAAACAGTAGACTTCTGGGAAGTCTCAGGGCATTCAGGATTTTTATTTGCTTAATCTGACTATGTTTCACCCCACGTCTTCATCCAGGGGTTCCACGGTGACCCTGCCCTTCCCTGACCCTTCTCAGTGGAAATCTGAGGAGGTATTATCTAACCACAGAACAGAAGCCTGCAAACGCTGTTCTAGAGCGCCTCCTTCTTTGCAAATAAGCAGAGTCGTTTTTCTGCAATGTGTTCCTGTGGCTCATCAAGTTTTCGAATAAAGAAACTACTACCATCCTCCTCCAGAGTCGTTCCTGAAAGAACTCAGGGATTAGCCATAAGAAGAAAATAAAGACCAAAATCAGAGACACAAAAGGAGGGCAGGGGAAGAGAAAAGGCAAATATGAGAAGAGGAAGAGGGGCAGGACAAAGCAAAGGAAATCACCTCCATCATAGGTTAGACCCAAGATTTCAAGGTCTTCTGGAAATCGTACCACAATATGGGTGATGGAATTACACATACTATTTTATTCCCCAGTGTTCTTCTTGTTGTTCGGTTACCAGGTGGTGTCTGACTCTTCATGACCCCATGGACTGCAGCACTCAATGCTTCCTTGTCCCTCACCATCTCCCAGAGTTTGCCCAAGCTCATGTACATTGCATCAGTGATGCCATCCAGCCATCTATCTCATCCTCTGTGCCCCTTTCTCCTCCTGCTTTCAGTCTTTCCCAACACCAGGGTCTTTTCCAATGAGTCAGTTCTTCGCATCAGGTGATCAAGGTATTGGAGCTTCAGCTTCAACATCAGTCATTCCAATGAGTATTCAGGGTTGATTTCCTTTAAGACTGGCTGGCTTGATCTCCTTGCAGTCCAAAGGACTCTCAGAAGTCTTCTCCAGCACCACAGTTGGAAAGCATGAATATTCATACTTTTCCTTATTTCCAAAACTGCTACATTGGCTATATGCTACTTTTAAATCAGATCTTTAAAACTCAGTTAACTCTAAAACTCAGTGTTGTTTTAAAAGGAAAAGTAGGCTATTTGAAAATTTTGCCATGAAAATTTTAGGATTTATCCTCAGACCTTTGACAGCAATGAGCACCCTTTGAGTTCACGGGGTAGATGCATTTGCAACAAAATCGGTGGGGCAGACAAGGCTGTCTGATGATTCTGCATAAGCAGTCATAAACCAGAAGCACCTGCACTTACGAACACCACTTAGGAAGAAGCTACTGGTCCAAAAATGTCTAAAATCTCAGAAGAACCCTATCCACAGGCCATATCTTTTTAGCAGATTCGTTACAATCTGATGCTACTCTGCACCCAAAGTATTGACCCAGAAAGGAAAAAGATAAAATGATATGTTTTCTTTGTTATGATGCCAATTTGCATATTTTTTTAACCCACACATGAATTCCATTGGGTGCAAGCTCTTTTCTCTAGTGAGGAGGGGGAAAGAGGTAATCATGACAAATTATCCTTTTTCCAAGTTATCATCATCTTGCTCTGTCTCTGTCAAATTGTTCCTCCAACACAGCAGCCTGCAAGCCCAGCTCCCCCTCCCCCCTCGCATGCTATTTATACCTTTTGGATCAAACCAGCACTTTGCATATCTCAGCCATTTCAGGGGCTCAGATGATGAACTGCACTGTTTTCAGTCTTTCCATCAGAGTTGCTCGTGGTCACGTCCCTGAATAGCTTAAAAGGACAATGCATTCCACAATCACTTCAATCTAAATCCGTCGATAATTATGATAGAGGGGGACAGGCAAAGTTTCACCCAGCAAGGAAAGGTTCATTTTTCAAGCTTACATGTTGCTTCCAAATTATCCGTGAGCAAGAGAACAACCAAGACCTGCAACTTTGCAAAGAGGTGGATTCAAGCTTCTTTCATTTTTTTTTTCAATTCCCCATGCAAAAACAAATTACTATTTCTCTTAAGAAAATGGCTTCTTCTTAAGCTATTTTCTTTCTCTCACAGCTGTTTTTTCTTTTGTTCCAGTGGGTAGTCATGAAAAGAAACAATATCCAAGGTGGTGGAGGAGTAAAGAGTGAGGTAAAAGAACAGAAGAAAAGCAAAGGGAAGAGTGTTACAAAGAAAGAGAGGAGATGGATGGGAAGCAGGAAGCTACAGAGATGATGACCCTTTGTCTTGGAACAATCAGTTCAGCAGGACACTGCAGCTGACTCTTACCAATGATTTTTTTGGGGCGGCTGCAGAATTTTAAAGCCTCCCCATGACGGTTGACAAGCTTTCCTTACCACAGTCTCATTTCTTGGACTGAGATTTTTTTCCCCCTTTCTGTAGTCACAATCCCAGAAGTTTATGTCTAAAGCATTTAAAATTACAAGATGTGGTTATATTCAAAACAAATTATTGATGCTACAAAATCAGGAGGCTTAAACATGCAAATGATACTTCTGTAAAAGTTTAAGTGAGGAAAGAATAAGGGGTAGAAAGAGAGGAGAAAAACTTTTTTAAGAATTCTAAGTCTACTTTTTCCAGCCCACTAGGAGTCTACACATTTGGAAAATCCAAGGAAACTCATGGTTTTTACTGGAAACTTGTTGGACACTAGACAATAAATTAGGCTATGTTTCACCCATCTTCCCACTCGGGTTTAGGAAAATCTATAGGAAGGAGCTTGACGCTGGCCAGAGTTTCCCTTAACTTTCAAACAAGGAATGCAGTAAGCAGCCAGCTTGGATCTCTATGACCTCAAAGGAAAAATTAGCTTTTCCACTTAATTCCTACCCCATGTGGGAAAAACGGAAAGAACACAAGATATGGAATCAAGGACCTGGATCAAGTCTTGCCTATTTATGGATATGGATTAAGTCTCAGTTTCCTTGCCCTTAACATCAGAATAGTAACTACAGATCTATGTGCTGCTGTGCTTTGTCGCTCAGTTGTGTCCAACTCTTTGGGACCCCATTGACTGTAGCCCACCAGGCTCCTCTGTCCATGGGGATTCTCCAGGCAAGAATACTGGAGTGGGTTGCCATGCCCTTCTCCAGCGGATATTCCTAATCCAGGGATTGAACCCAGGTCTCCCACACTGCAGGCAGATTCTTTAGGGTCTGAGCCACCAGGGAAGTCAAAGATCTACAAGCATTACTAAATGGATGGATTTACATATGGATGCAAAAAACACCAGGTAAACTGAGAAGCTCTAGGTATGTTGGTTATGGCCATTAAGTGTCCTGGCTCCAGGGGAGGATAAGCCCCTAAATCACCCTCATTGTTTGGCTTTCAGCCTTTCCTTCCAAAACATCAGCCTCAGAAGTCTAGAGTTCTCCTACCTGGCCCTGCAGTAAACCCTTCTCTGCTCCAAAATTAAAAACCTCAGAGATTCGTGTTTACCCTCTGAGTGATTCAAGTGATGACTCTTTCCTTCTTGATTAAAATATGACTCTAGACCAAAGTACTCACATCTAAAACAATACTGGAAATATTTTCTGCATGTTTCTTATGGTGGGAACACAGTAGTTTAAGAAGCAGAAAGGAAAATGGGACAAAAATTAATTTGCTCTAATAACAGAAAACTTACAGGTCCCTTTCCACATTAGGAAGTAATTCAATTCTTATTCTAGCCCTATGAGGTATGTACTATTAAAAACCCACTGTACAGATGAGGAGATTGAGGCCAAAGGCATGTGAGTGACATACACCCGAACTTCCAGTGTGCCTGAATTCTGGCTAATTTCAGCACACAATCTAGAATCAATGGTGGTAGCAATGTTGACAATGCAGGTGACAGACACACCTTTCAAGTGGTTCTGCATTGCCTTCAGGATACAATTCAAGCCCTTCCGCAACACCTACAAGGTCCTCCACGGGCTAGCCGTGGATGACCCCTCCACCTTCATTTCCATCCTGCAACATCTTCACATACTGTAGCCACACCCACCTCTCTGCAGCTCCTGTAGGTACATGCTTTACTTTGCACTTTCTTAATCCACATAAACACTTCTCACATCCACTCCTTTTCTACCTGGCGACAGCTTACTCATCTGGAAAATCTCAACTCAACCCAATCCTTAAACACGGTTAGCTCCACCTACTCCTCCTCCCCATCCTCCCCCTCTGCTGCTCAGGGTATGCCTAACACATATCCACTGATAACAAATAACACAGGGGACCAAGTTCTTTGACTTTCATTCAACTGGACTCTGACTTCCTTGAAGAGAGCATCTTCTTGTGGAATATACTGTGTACAAGGTTGAATTAGCTGCTAGTTAATATAGTGGAGTGGATGACCAGAAACAGAAAAGTGTGCAGGAAAATTGCAATAATAATACATTGACACCACATACTATTTATTTTCATGCATTTTAAAAACATGTTCATAGATTTTCTTGTTTCACCCTCACAGGGTTTTATAAAGTCAAATCCTGCCATGAAAATACAAATTTGCAAATTATTTTCCTATCCCCAAACCAAAAAAGAAAAACAAAAAAACTACACAACTTTTGTGTCAATTTGTAGAAACTCTCTGCTTTGAAAAATAATCATTTTCCCTACCTCTCCTTTCTCCTCTTATCCGTAATAAGCTTCATCTGATCCACATTTTTACACGTTTTTTTTCCTGATGTCTTAAAGGGTCCGTATCTTCCACTTAGGAGGGAGTTTGTTCTTCCTCCCCTTTCTTTCTAATAAAATTCCACAGCTCGCTCTTTGTGAGGATAGCTAGCCACTCTTCTTTTTTTTTTCTTTCTGCCTCGTAATTAGTCCTCTGGCTCTAAAGCCTTTTGCTATGGGGCATGAAGAAGCCAGGAACTTTCTGTCTTTCACCAGCAGTCTGTGATGCATAATACTGTGGGAACTATCTCTTTTGTTCCTATTCTGTTCTTTTCTGCACCCTCTCACAGCTTAGCCTCCTTACCTTCTATTCACGGATTTCTCAGACGGTTCTCTGAGGATCAGTGGGAACTCCTGAGGACCCCAGCAGGGGGCACGGAGCGGGCAGCAGGCAGGGAGCCCCCTCCCCCAACCTCCAGGCAAAACCACTGCATCTGGTACTTCTTGGGCTTCGCCTAAGACACCATGTGAAGGCGTTCTGAGTCTGAGGCTTCAGTCAGTGTGCACATCACTGCTCCGCCCGCTGGACTGAGTTGGAGACGCCTGCTCATGTTTTCATGACACTTGTCTCTGTCTCCTTTTTGGGGTCTCAGTCTTCTTTCCTTCCGCATTCCGCTTAGTCGCTCAGTAGTGTTTGACTCTGCAGCCAGCCCGGCCCCTCTGTCCCTGAAGATTCTCCAGGAAAGAACACTGGAGTGGGTAGCCACGCTCTCCCCCAGCAGGTCTTCCCAACCCAGGGATCAAACCCAGGTCTCCCACGTTGCAGGAAAATTCTTTACCCTCTGAACCACTAGGGAAGCCCAATGTATAGGCAATCCGTACCGCTCTGAGTTAGCCTGGACTCTACCCTTTCTCTCCTCCTAAATCACCAAGAATGCTTGATTCTACCTCAAAACGATCCTAAAATCTGGCTCCTCTTCAGTATTCCCCCTGCTTTGTTTTGGCTTGGAGTTCATTATCTCTCAGTTCAATTCAGTCACTCAGTCGTATCCAACTCTTTGTGACCCCATGGACTGCAGCATGCCAGGCCTCCCTGTCCATCACCAACTCCCAGAGTTTACTCAAACCCATGTCCATTGAGTCGGCGATGCCATCCAACCATCTCATCCTCTGTCATCCCCTTCTCCTCCTGCTTTCCATCTTTCCCAGCATCAGGGTCTTTTCAGATGAGTCAATTCTTCACATCAGGTGGCCGAAGTATTGGAGTTTCAGCTTCAGCATCAGTCCTTCCAATGAACACCCAGGACTGATTTCCTTTAGGAAAGACTGGTTGGATCTCCTTGTAGTCCAAGGGACTCTCAAGAGTCTTCACCAACACCACCATTCAAAAGCATCAGTTCTTCAGCACTCAGCTTTCTTTCTAGTCCAACTCTCACATCCATACATGATTACTGGAAAAACCATAGCTTTAACTAGACAGACCTTTGTTGGCAAAGAAATGTCTCTGCTTTTTAATAAGCTGTCTAGGTTGGTTATAACTTGTCTTCTAAGGAGCAAGTGTCTTTTAATTTCATGGCTGCAGTCACCATCTGCAGTGATTTTGGAGCCCCCAAAAATAGTCTGTCATTGTTTCCCCATCTATTTGCCATGAAGTAATGGGACTGGATGCCATGATCTTAGTATTCTGAATGTTGAGCTTCCCTAGTGGCTCAGCTGGTAAATAATCCGCCTGCAATGAGGGAGACCTGGGTTTGATTCCTGGGCTAGGAAGATCACCTGGAGAAGGGAATGACTATCCACTCCAGTATTCTGGCCTGGAGAATCCCATGGACTGTGTAGACCATGCGGTCACAAAGAGTCAGACATGACTGACCGACTTTCATTCTCTCCCAAGAAGGCTTCTCTACCTTATACTCTTTCACTGCACGTCTGTCTCTCTTCCTCTCTCTTCCCCTTCATCTCTCTCCTTTCTTCTCTTTCTTCATTGAAGAACATTCCTCACACACAGATATGCCCAAAGTCCTCCGTCCTCTGCATCTCCAGCTCCTCACTCCCATGCATGCTCTCTTCACCCCGTATCAGCCCAAATGCCAAATGAAGCCCTCTTCAGGATCCTTTCAATAACAAGCGATGAGCAAAATGACCATGACTCAAGGTCTGTGGAGAAGACGGAAGAGGAGCCTGACAATTTCCCCCCTACACAAATAACGTAAGAATTCAGGTTAGACCCTTGTCTCCTCCAGTGTTTCTTCCGGACCAGGCTACCGCCAGGGCTTTCTCTCCCTGAACCCGGCCCTGAGCAGCTCCTGAGAGAAGGCTTCTCCTCTCGCTGACCATAGAGGCACCTCTAAATGTCCCGCTCCTCCTACAGGTGTCGAGTTTACACCTGAGACTTCAACCTGAGAATTAACAGGAAAAGATGTTACTTCGGGATCAGGCAGATTCGACTAGACTCCCAACCCTTCCACTTGTTCTGTGACCCTAGATAAGTTACTTCATGTCTCAGAGCCTCATTTTTCTTACATCTGTGAAATGGGATGATAATATTCCTCTCAACAGGCTCTACATAAGGATGAAGGGTAATCCATATAAATCACAGAACATATAATAGGCAACTAACAAATGGAATTAAAGCTAATTTTGTGCTCTCGTTGCTCCTGCTACCATATCTCCATCATGTTTGCTCTAAAGAATCGAGTTCTTCATCCATGAATCTTGTTCTATGACCGCAGAGGTTACTGTACTGTACGCTGTCACTGTTACCTGATTAAGCGCTAACAGAAAGCCTTCTCTAGGTCCATCTTCTTGATGGATCTAACATCAAGATGTAGAAATGGCAGTAATTATTCTCCTGAAAGGTGTGTAGTAGAAAGTGTCCCCTCCATGACAGGGGAGAGACAGCTAGGAAGGGAGAAGGCCCTTTGGGGGCCTCAGACTAGTAATGTGGAACTGAAAGATCTAGCGTCACAACACCCCATCTTGACTTTCAACCACGTAAGGTCAGCACACCTAACACCTGTGCTGTTCAAGGGTGAACCGTACTGTTGCATCCTGGGTATCCTCGGAAGGTGGAAGGAAGATGGAGTCCCAGAAGGCAGCACTGCTCTTCAGGGTGGTGCCAGGACAGCTTCAGGCTCTTTCATAAGAGCCAAGTCCTTAGTGTGCTTTAACTGGCACTGCTTTTACTTGTCCGAGACCAGCTTCCTCTCTATCCCCTTCAGAAACTGCTCCGAACCTTGCCACTCACTTCAAACCCCCACCTCAGATGATCTCACAGAAAATTATTTCAAAGACAAAATAGCCTGGATTCTCTTGCCCCCCGCCCTCTACACCAACAACCATCCTCTACCATGTTATCCTGACCATCTGGCTCCAACATCCAAGGAAGAAATGTTCCTCCTCCTGCTATAAGCACATTCTTCTTATCGTGCTTGCCTTAATGCTTCCCATCAATTGTCCTTTGACTTTGGACAGTCTAGATACTCCCTCTCTCCTTCTCCACCTCTGAGAAACATGAGCAAGCTTCACCTAACCTTGATGTCTTCTCCCATCCCTAAGTAGCTGTTGCCCCTTTTTTCCCCTTTTTAAAACAATTTTTATGTGGACAATTTTTAAAATTTTTATTGAGCTTGTTGCAATATTGCTTTCGTTTTACACTTGGTTTTTTGGCTGCAAAGCATGTGGGATCTTAGCTCCCCAAGCAGGGATCGAACCTGCACCCCTGCACTGGAAGGCAAAGATTTAAATCACTGGACCACCAGGGAAGTCCCTCCCTCTTTTTTAAAACCAAGTATCTAGAAAGTTGTCCACTTTCAATGTATTTTAATCCCACCACTCATTCTCTATTCAACCCTCTAAATGCTCTCCTCAAGAATACCTGTGAACTCCACAGGTGCCACACAACCCAATGAGCATTTTAATCTTCACCTCTGAGAACCCTCAAGTCTTGCCCCAGCACTACCACTAGCTCGATTATCGAGTTTACTCTTATTCTAAATTACAATAATAGTAGCAGCTACGGAGCAGCAACTATAGTTGAAATTTCTTGAGATCTTAAACATATAAACAAACAAGCAATCTATTCTGCTCAGGCAAAAGTAGTTCTTCTTGTATTTACCTATCAAAGATACAAGGTCTGAAACCTGAAAGGGCCATCAAGACTCATCATAATCACTGTCAGAAGGATAGTTTTACAAAGGTCACACTGACATTTGCAATATATCCAAATTGTGCTATTAATAAAAATAGCAATAAGAACATTCATGGTGCCCCTTAGAGTTTATGAAACTCTTCTCTCTTACTCACGATAATACTGAATTTCAGAGAGGCTAAGTAATTTGCCTAATATTCCACAGTCGAATAATACAGGGATGCTTAGGTTAGAGTTGGGTAAACAAGGTATCCTAGTTTTCCACGGAACTGCTAAGAAAATTTCGAGAATTCATATATAAATACACAGACAAACCAATGCATATGATACATAAAACTAGAACTCTCCATGCTACCTACTCTGAAAATTGTTAATGTCTATATGTAAAATTTTCACTGTTTTGAAATTCCAATCAAAAAACCTGACAAAAAGGCCACAGAAACGCGGCCCCAAACATTCAGTTCAGTTCAGTTGCTCACTCATGTCAGACTCTTTGTGACCCCAAGGACTGCAGCACGCCAGGCTTCCATGTCAATCACCAATTCAAGAAGCCTATTCAAACTCATGTCTATCGAGTTGGTGATGCCATCCAACAATCTCATCCTCTGTCATCCCCTTCTTCTCCTGCCCTCAATCTTTCCCAGCATCAGGGTCTTTTCAAATGAGTCAGCTCTTCGTATCAGGCGGCCTAAATATTGGAGTTTCAGCTTCAGCATCAGTCCTTCCGATGAATATTCAGGACTGATTTCCTTTAGGATGGACTGGTTGGATCTCCTTGCAGTCCAAGGGACTCTCAAGAGGCTTCCCCAACACCTGAATTAAAAAGCATCAATTCTTTGGCGCCCAGCTTTCTTTATAGTCCAACTCTCACATCCATATATGACCTCTGGAAAAACCATAGCCTTGACTAGACAGACCTTTGTTGGAAAAGTAATGTCTCTGCTTTTTAATATGCTATCTAGGTTGGTCATAACTTTCCTTCCAAGGAGTAAGCATCTTTGAATTTCATGGCTGAAATCATCATCTGCAGTGATTTTGGAGCCCAGAAAAATAAAGAGAGCCACTGTTTCCACTCTTTCCCTTTTTATTTGCCAAGGAGTAATGAGACCAGATCCCCTGATCTTAGTTTTCTGAATGCTGAGCTTTAAGCCAACTTTTTAACTCTCCTCTTTCACTTTCATTAAGAGGCTCTTTAGTTCTTCTTCACTTTCTACCATAAGGGTGGTGTCATCTGCATATCTGAGGTTATTGATATTTCTCCCAGCAATCTTGATTCCGGCTGTGCTTCCTCAAGCCCAGTGTTTCTCATGACGTACTCTGCATATAAGTTAAATAAGCAGGGAGACAATATACAGCCTTGACATCGTCCTTTCCCGATTTGGAACCAGTCTGTTGTTCCATGTCCAGTTCTAACTGTTGCTTCCTGACCTGCATACAGATTTCTCAAGAGGCAGGTCAGGTGGTCTGTATTCCCATCTCTTTCAGAATTTTCCACAGTTCATTGTGATCTACACAGTCAAAGATTTTTTGGCATAGTCAATAAAGCAGAAATAGATGTTTTTCTGGAACTCTTTTGCTTTTTCTATGATCCAGCAAATGTTGGCAATTTGATCTCTGGTTCCTCTGCCTTTTCTAAAACCAGCTTGAACATCTGGAAGTTCACGGTTCATGTACTGCTAAAGCCTGGCTTGGAGAGCATTATTTTACTAGCGTGTGAAATGAGTTCAATTTTGCGGTAGTTTGAGCATTCTTTGACATTGTTTTTTTTGGAGGGGGAGGGATTGGAATGAAAACTGACCCTTTCCAGTCCTGTGGCCACTGCTGAGTTTTCCAAATTTGCTGACATATTGAGTGAAGCACTTTCACAGCATCATCTTTTAGGATTTAAAATAGGATTTCCATCACCTCCACTAGCTTTGTTCGTAGTGATACTGCCTAAGGTCCATTTGACTTCACATTCCAGGATGTCTGGCTCTAGGTGAGTGATCACACCTTCATGATTATGTGCGTCGTGAAGATCTTTGTTGTATAGTTCTTCTGTGTATTCTTGCCACCTCTTCTTAATATGTTCTGCTTCTGTTAGGTCCATAACATTTCTGTCCTTTACTGAGCCTATATTTGCATGAAATGTTCCCTAGGTATCTCTAATTTTCTTGAACAGATCTCTGATCTTTCCTATTCTATTGTTTTCCTCTATTTCTTTGCATTGATCACTGAGGAGGGCTTTCTTATTTCTCCTAGCTCTTCTTTGGAATTCTGCATTCAAATGGCTGTATCTTTCCTTTTCTCCTTGCTTTATGCTTCTCTTCTTTTCATAGCTATTTGTAAGCTGTTACAGACAGACATTTTGCTTTTTTTCATTTGTTTTTCTTGGGGATGGTCTTAGGTCTGTTGAAAAAACATCATGGGGCCCTTATGGAACTAAGTGCACAGTGAAATGTATTGAGAAAATGCATGTGTAATGTATAGGCATCTCTTTCTGACTCTGTTACATTCCAGGAGAACAAGTCATTGGAGTGAGAAAGTGATCTCACTTCTCTGCTTCCAAACACCAGCCTAGGGACCACACCCAGTGTTGGATAAAGTTTTTACTAGGTCATGATAAAATCAGAATATAGCAACATCTCGAGATTTTCTACAATTATTCCTTTCCTCCTAATGTTTTTTGTATTATGATACCTTTATTTTAGCGAGATAAATGAAGCAGTAGTAAACAGCAATTTTATTCAGATTTTTCTTACTTGTTAATGCCTTTACTTGGCAATCTAAAAATAAGCAAGTCAATATTGGTCTTTGTAACAGTCAGGGTCTCAGCAGGAAATAGAATTCACACCAGATGGTTCAAATAAAGAGACTTTAATGAAGGGATCACTCACAAAACTGACAGGGCTGGGAGAACAAACAAGGGTGGTGAGATGCCCAGAACGGTCAAGCCAAGGAGACAATGTCTCTGGAGCATGGTGGGAGCTAGAGCCCTGGAGAAAATGCCACCCAGCAGAAGCCATTGACTGAGTGGACATCACTACTCCTGACATGCAGTATTGAAGCACAGTTTCTCTCTTGTCACCCCCAAGTCTTCTGCCAGGGACTTTATTGGCCCCATCCAACTGGCAGCCAGCCAGCAAAGATGGTTAAATTGCAAGGCTCATGAGGGTCAGCCTTCTAGGCGCAGAGAAGGTCAGAGATGGGCAAAGAATGGACTGGGGGAAGGAGAAAAATAAGAAATAAGTTGCATTGTTCCCCTCAATTTTCACAAAAATTTTACTGAAGTATAGCTGACTTACAATGTTGTAAATTTATGCTGTACATAAAAGTGATTCAGTTATGCATATATATCTATATATACTACTTCAAATATTCTTTTCCATTATGATTTACAACTGAGTATCAAATACAGGAGATTAAACCAGTCAATAATAAATGAAATCAACCCTGAATATTCACTGGAAAGACTGAGGCTGAAGCTAAAGCTCCAATAATTTGGCCATTGGATGCAAAGAGCCTACTCATCAGAGTCATATGGTAGGACTTTGTTGTTTATCCATCCTACATATAATAGTTTACATCTGCTAAATTCCTAATCTTTGCCTCCCCTACCCCCACTTTCAACCACATATCCATTCTCTATATCTGTGGGTCTATTTCTGTTTTATAGATATGTTTATTTTTGTTCTATTTTAGATTCCACATATAAATGATACCATATACTTGCCATTCTCTTGCTGACTTATTTTGCTTACTATGATAATCTCTACGTCTATTCATGTTGCTGCAAATGGCATTATTTCATCTGTTTTATAGCCAAGTAATATTCCATTCCATATATGTACTACTTCTTTATCCATTTACCTCTCAATGGACACTTAAATTGCTTCCATATCTTTGCTAACATTCATTCATTCATAACATTGTAAACACTGCTGCTATGAACATCAGTTCAGTCCAGTCATCAGTCATGTCTGACTCTGTGACCCCATGGACTGCAGCATGCCAGGCTTCCCTGTCCATCATAAACTCCCTGAGTTAACTCAAACTCATGTCCAGTGTGTCAGTGATCCTATCCAACCATCTCATCCTCTGTTGTCCCCTTCTCCTCACACCATCAATCTTTCCTAGCATTGGGGTCTTTTTAAATGAGTCAGTTCTTCACATCAGGTGGCCAAAGTATTGGAGTTTCAGCTTCAGTATCAGTCCTTTCAATGAATATTCAGGACTAATTTCCTTTGGGATTGACTGGTATGATCTCCTTGCAGTCAAAGGAACTCTCAAGAGTCTTCTCCAGCACTACAGTTCAAAAGCATCAATTATTTGATCCTCAGCTTTCTTTATAGTCCAACTCTCACATCATACATGACTCCTGGAAAAACATGATATTTGACTAGCAGGACCTTTGTTGGCAAAGTAATGTCTCTGCTTTTTAATAAGCTATCTAGGTTGGTTATAACTTTTCTTCCAGGGAGCAAGCGTCTTTTAATTTCATGGCTGCAATCACCATCTGCAGTGATTTTAGGGCCCAAAAGACTCTTGAGAGTCTTGACTGAGCGACTCAATAGTACTGATGGGACCAGATGCCATGATCTGCTTTCTGAATCTTGAGTTTTAAGCCAACTTTTTGACTCTTCTTTCACTTTCATCAAGAGGCTCTTTAGTTCTTCACTTTCTGCCATAAGGGTAGTGTCATCTGTATATCTGAGGTTACTGAAACTTCTTCCAGCAATCTTGATTTCAGCTTGTGTTTCATCCAGCCCAGCATGTTGCATGATGTATTCTGCATATAAGTTAAATAAGCAGGGTGGCAAAATACAGCCTTGATGTACTCCTTTCCCAATTTGGAACCAGTCTGTTGTTCCATGTTCAATTCTAACTGTTGCTTCTTGACCTGTATATGGATTTCTCAGGAGGCAGGTCAGGTGGTCTGGTATTCCTATCTCTTTCTGAATTTTCCCAGTTTGTTGTGATCTGCACACTCAAAGGCTTTGGCATAGTCAATAAAGCAGAAGTAGATGTTTTTCTGGAACTCTCTTTTTTGATAAGCCAGCAGATTTGGCAATTTGATCTCTGGTTCCTCTGCTTTTCTATATTGCATGAACATCTGGAAGTTCACGGTTCACATACTGTTGAAGCCTGGCTAGTAGAATTTTGAGAATTACTTTATTAACATGTAAGATGAGTGCAATTGTGCAGTAGTTTGAGCATTCTTTGGCATTGCCTTTCTTTGAATTGGAATGAAAAGTTACCTTTTCCAGTCCTGGGACCACTGCTGAGTTTTCCAAATTTGCTGACATATTAACTGCATCATATGTCAGCATCATCTTTTAGGATTTGAAGTAGTTCTATTGGAATTCCATCACCTCCACTAGCTTTGTTCATAGTGGTGCTTCCTAAGGCCCACTTGACTTCACATTCCAGGACATCTGGCTCTAGGTGAGTGACCACACCATTATGATTATCTGGGTCATGAAGATCTTTTTTTATACAGTTCTTCTGTGTATTCTTGTCACCTCTTCTTAATATCTTCTGCTTCTGTTAGGGCCATACCATTTCTGCCCTTTATTGTGTCCATGTTTGCATGAAATATTCCCTTGGTATCTCTTACTTTTCTTGAAGACATCTCTAGTCCTTACCATTCTATTGTTTTCCTCTATTTCTTTGCATTGATCACTGAGGAAGGCTTTCTTATCTCTCCTTGCTATTCTTTGGCACTCTGCATTCAAATGGGCATATCTTTCCTTTTCTCCTTTGCCTTTAGCCTCTCCTTTTCACAGCTACTTGTAAGGCCTCTTCAGACAACTATTTTGCCTTTTTGCATTTAATTTTCCTGGGGATGCTCTTGATCACTGCCTCCTGTACAATGTCACAAACTTCTGTCCATAGTTCTTCAGGCACTCTATCAGATCTAATCCCTTGAATCTATTTCTACTTCCACTATAATCATAATGGATTCGATTTAGGTCATACCTAAATGATCTAGTGGTTTTCCCTACTTTCTTCAATTTAAGTCTGAATTTGGTAATAAGGAGTTCATGATCTGATCCACAGTCAGCGCCCAGTCTAGTTTTTGCTGACTGTAAAGAGCTTCTCCATCTTTGGCTGCAAAGAATATAATCAATCTGATTTCAGTATTGACCATCTGGTGATGTCCATGTGTAGAGTCTTCTCTTGTGTTGGAAATGAGTGTTTGCTATGACCAGTGCATTCTCTTGGAAAATCTCTAGTAGCCTTTGCCCTGCTTCATTCTGTACTCCAAGGCCAAATTTGCTGTGACTCCAGGTATTTCTTGACTTCCTACTTTTGCATTCCAGTCACCTACATTGAAAAGTACATCTTTTGGGGGGTTTTAGTTTTAGTAGGTCTTGTAGGTCTTCATAGAACTGTTCAACTTCAGCTTCTTCAGCAGTACTGGTTGGGGCATAGACTTGGATTACCATGATACTGAATGGTTTGCCTTGGAAATGAACAGAGATCATTCTGTCATTTTTGAGATTGCATCCAAGTACTGCATTTTGGACTCTATTGTTGACTGTGATAGCTACTCCATTTCTTCTAAGGGATTCCTGCCCACAGTAGTAGATATTATGGTCACCTGAGTTAAATTCACCCATTCCAGTCCATTTTAGTTCCTTGATTCCTAAAATGTTGATGTTCACTCTTGCCATCTCCTGTTTGACCACTTCCAATTTACCTTGATTCATGGACCTAACATTCCAGGTTCCTATGCAGTATTGCTCTTTACAACATCGGACTTTACTTCCATCACCAGTCACATCCACAACTGGGTGTTGTTTTTGCTTTGGCTCCATCTCTTCATTCTTTCTGGAGGTATTTATTTCTCCACCAATCTCCAGTAGCATATTGGGCACCTACTGACCTGGGGAGTTCGTCTTTCAGTGTTCTATCTTTTTGCCTTTTCATACTGTTCATGGGGTTCTCAAGACAAGAATACTGAAGTGCTGGCCATTCCCTTCTCCAGCGGACCACGTTTTGTCAGAATATAGGGGTGCATACATCCATTCCCCTCAGTTTTTACATTGGTCCATGAAAAGTAAATCTTGGCCATCCCTGATGTAGTAGACTGAGCACCCAAAAGAAAAACAGAATTTTGGATTCTACCATGTTGTCAGTCACTCAGTTGTATCCGACTCTTTGCGACCCCATGGCCTGCAGCACATCAGGTTTCTCTGTCCTTCACCATCTAAGGATTCTACCATAATCCCTTCTAATTATTTAGCTGGATGATCTAAGCAAATTTCTTAACCTCGCTGGAAGACATTTTCTTCATTTGTAAATTGGGAATAATAATCCCTGTCTTACCAAACTCCAAGGTTACTGCAAGAGGTTGTTATCAAATGAGGCAACACATACAGAAGGGTTTATAAGCTGCAAAGTCCTGTTGAATTTAACCAGGACTTATGTAGTCCTTACTGTGGGCCAGGCTGTGATCTAAGGCCTTAACAAATAATAATCCCAGCCATCCCTCCTTCAGGTTTTCTCCATATATGGTGGGGCATAAATTATCCTCACAGAAAATTTTAAAATGATGAATATCAGCCTCGTTTTTACTATCAATGATATAACAGAAATCAATTCATTCATTCTGAAACAAGTATACTGAGGTAATCTTTATATATTTATGAGGTTTCAGGGTATTTTGACACTTTTTTCAAAATAAGACTTGCTGAAAAACAAACAGCCCAATCAAAAAATGGGCAGTAGACCTAAACAGATACTTCTCCAAAGAAGACATAAAGATGGCCAGTAAACGTATGAAAATATGCATAACATCATTCATTATTAAAGAAATGCAAGTCAAAACTACAATAACCTCACACCAGTCAGAATAGCCATCACCAAAAATTCTATAAACAATAAATGCTGGAGAGGATATGAAGAAAAGGGAATCCTCTTGCACTGTTGCTGGGGATGTAAACTCATACAGCCCCTATGAGAACAGTACAGACAGTCCTCAAAAAACTAGGAATATAACTACCATTGGACCCATCAATCCCACTACTGGGCATGCATTCTGAGAAAAGCACAATTCAAAAAGACATATGCACCCCAGTGTTCACTGCAGCACTATTTATAATAGCCAGGATATGGAAACAACCTAGATGTCCACTGACAAATGAATAAATAAGATGTGGTGGAGATATACCATGAACTATTACTCCACCATAAAAAGGCATGAATTTGAGTCAGTTGTAATGAGGTGGATGAACCTAGAGCCTATCATACAGAGTGAAGTAAGTCAGAAAAACAAATATAGTATATCAAAGCACATATATTTGTTCAGTCACTAAGTCATATCCGACTCTTTGCAACCCCATGGACTGCAGCACACCAGACTTTCCTGTCGTTCACTATCTCCCAGTGTGCTCAAACTCATGTGCATTGAGTTGCTGATGCCATCCAACCATCTCATCCTGTTCTGTCCCCTTCTCCTCCTGCCTTCAATCTTTCTCAGCATCGGGGTTTTTTCCAACAAGTTGGCTCTTTGCATCAGGTAGCCAAAGCATTGGAACTTCAGCTTTAGCATCAGTCCTTCTAATGAATATTCAGGGTTGATTTCCTTTAGGATTGACTAGTTTGAACTCCTTGTTGCCCAAGAGATTTTCAAGAGTCTTCTCCAGGACCACAGTTCAAAAGCATCAATTCTTTGGCACTCAGTTTTCTTTATGGTTCAAGTCAGAAGTCCATACATGACTACTGGAAAAACCACAGATTTGTTGGCAAAATGATGCCTCTGCTTTTTAATACACTATCTAGGTTTATCACAGCTTTTCTTCCAAGGAGCAAGTGTCTTTTAATTTCATGGCTATAGTTACCATCTGCAGTGAAGTATATATATGGAAATTAGAAAAACAGTATTGATGAACCGGTTTGCATGGAAGGAATGGAGACATTGACATAGAGAATGGACTTGTGGACATAACAGGGGAAGGAGATGGTGTGAAGTGAGAACATAGCACTAACATATATATGGACTTGATAGTTAGTGGGAAGCTGCTATTTAAGACAGGGAGCCCAGCCTGGCACTCTGTAACGACCTAGAGGGGTAGCATGAAAGGGGTGGGAGGAAGGCTTATGATACATATATATACAGTTATACTGATTCATGTTGTTGTTTGGCAGAAACCAACACAACATGGTAAAGCAATTATTCTGCTATTAAAAATAAAAAGAGTAAAAAAAATAAGACTGATAAATGAAGAAAATACGGTGTGTGTGTATATATATATATATAGGTATGTATATACATACATACACAAGAGAATATTATTCAGCCTTTAAAAAAGAAGGAAACTGGCCATTTGTGACAATATGGATGAGCCTGGAGGACATGATGCTAAATGAAACAAGCAAGACAAAGAAAAGCAAATATTGCATGATCTCACTTCATGCAAAGATGGGCAAAGTAAAGGTCAAAACCGGTATGGACCTAACACAAGCAGAAAATATTAAGAAGTGGAAAGAAAACACAGAAGAACTATATAAAAAAGATCTTCATGACCCAGATAACCACGATGGTGTGATCACTCACTTAGAGCCAGACATCCTGAAATGTGAAGAAAAGTGGGCCTTAGGAAGCATCACCATGAACAAGGCTAGTGGAGGTGATGGAATTCCAGCTGAGCTATTTCAGATCCTGAAAGGTGATGCTGTGACAGTGCTGCACTCGATACGCCAGCAAAATTGGAAAACTCAGCAGTGGCCCCAGGACTGGAAAAGGTTGGTTTTCTATCTAACCCCGAAGAAAGGCAATGCCAAAGAATGTTCAAACTACCGCACAATTGCACTCATCTCACATGATGGCAAAGTAATGCTCAAAATTCTTCAAGCTAGGCTTTAATAATACATGAACTGATAACTTCCAGATGTTCAAGCTGGACTTAGAAAAGGCAGAGGAATCAGAGATCAAATTGCCAACATCTGCTGGATGATATAAAAAGCAAGAGAGTTCAAGAAAAACATCTACTTCTGCTTCATTGCCTACACCAAAGCCTTTGACTGTGTGCATAACAACAAACCGTGGAAAATTCTTCAAGAGATGGGAATACCAGACCACCTGACCTGCCTCTTGAGAAATCTGTACGGAGGTTGAGAAGCAATAGTTAGAACTGAACATGGAACAACAGACCAGTTGCAAATCGGGAAAGGAGTACATCATAGCTGTATTTTGTCACCCTGCTTATTTAACTAATATGCAGCATACATACATCATGCAAAATGCCAGGCTAGATAAAGCACAAGATGGAATCAAGATTGCCGGGAGAAAAATCAATAACCTCAGATATGCAGATGACACCACCCTTATGGCAGAAAGTGAAGAGAAACTAAAGATCCTCTCGATGAAAGTGAAAGAGGAGAGTGAAAAAGTTGGCTTAAAACTCAACATTCAGAAAACTAAGATCATGGCATCTGGTTCCATCACTTCATGGCAAACAGATGGGGAAAACAATGGAAACAGTGACAGACTTTATTTAGAGTCTGCTCCAAATCACTGCAGATGGTGACTGCAGCCATGAAATTAAAAGACACTTGCCCCTTGGAAGAAAAGCTATGACCAACCTAGACAGCATACTAAAAAGCAGACATTACGTTGCCAACAAAGGTCCATCTAGTTAAAGCTATGGTTTTCCAGTAGTCATGTACGGATGTGAAAGTTGGAATATAAAGAAAGCTGAGTGCAGAAGAACTGATGCTTTTGAACTGTGGTGTTGGAAAAAACTCTTGAGAGTCCCTTGGTCTGCAAGGAGATCCAACCAGTCCATCCTAAAGGAGATCAGTCCTGAATATTCATTGGAAAGACTAATGCTGAAGCTGAAACTCCAATATTTTGGCCACCTGATGCAAAGAGCTGACTCATTAGAAAAGGCCCTGATGCGGGGAAAGATTGAAGGCAGGAGGAGAAGGGGACGACAGAGGATGAGATGGTTGGATGGCATCACTGAATTGATGGACATAAGTTTGAGCAAGCTCCGGGAGTTGGTTAGGGACAGGGAAGCCTGGCGTGCTGCAGTCCCTGGGGTCGCAAAGAGTCAGACATGACCGAGTGACTGAACTGAACTTATATGTGGACCATTTTTTTAATATAGCCAAACTCACAGTAACACAGAGTAAACAGTGGTTTCCAAGGGCAGCAAGGGGAGTGCTGTGGGGAGTTATTATTTAAGCAGTTTCGAGTTTCAGTTAGAGAAGAGTTCTGGAGATGGATGGTCATGAAAAGTGTACAGCACAATGGTACCTGATGTCAATGAACTGTGCACTTTAAAATGGCCACAATAAGTTTCATGTTATGTATATTTTACCACAACATAAAATTTATTTTAAATAAACAGAATAAAACTTCATTATCTCCTTTTCATGTATCTTATTGTGTGTGTTAACCGCTCAGTTGTGTCCGACTCTTTGTGACTCCATGGACTGTAGTCCCCCCAGGCTCCTCTGTCCATGGAATTCTCCAGGTAAGAATACTGGAGTGGGTTGCCATTCCCTTCTCCAGGGGATCGTCTCGTCCCAGGGATCAAAACCTGGTCTCCTGCATGGCGGGCAGATTCTCTACTGTCTGAGCCACCAGGGAAGTCTGTGTATTTCACTACCTGGAGAAAATAAGAACCAGTGGCAGACTGTGGACATTTAGCACTGCCATAATTGCTATTACTATTGTATTAGTCAACCAAAATTGAGACCCTGTGGTGGCCTAGGGCTAAACACAGAACATTCTCCTCAGAATCGTACCCATTTTTATGGCATTCCTTCAGTTTTCCCACACATTCCCAAATGAATAATAATAATCATGAACACTGTAACTGTTTCCATCAACAACCAGTAACCCATGTGTTCCATCACACATTCTCGGTTTTGCCAGCTGGCTGACCATGAATACCTGCATATCGGCCTATGAGATGTGCCACAACAGGGGGTTGCTCCAAGCCTGTTCTGAATACACTTCCTTTTGCCTGGAGCACAAATAATCACAGAATTTCCAGTGAGGCTTTTGGAGACCATGGCAGAGGTCAAAGTCATTGAGTATAGTGACATACTAGAGATCTTCTTCCATCCTAGAGATGCACAGATCTTAAGCAGAAATAGGGCAGCAGGAAGAAGACAGACACCGAAGCCAGAGAAACTGGAAGTCAAATCCAGCTCCCCCACTTACTAGGTGTAAGGCTTTGGGAAGTCACTTCATGTGAGTGAGCCTCAGTAAAGTAGCAAAATAATTTCTGCCTTAAGGGGTTGTTGTAGAAATTGGTGAGACAGTGTGAGTAAAACGCCAGGTCCAGTGTCTCACACATAGCAGGTCCTCACTGAGTAAGTATGACGTACAGAGCTCTGACTTGTGGTTGCCAAGGAGGTTGGGGGGAAGAAGAGGGAGAGACTCAGAGTCTGGGGTTGGTAGATGCAAACTATTACATTTAGAATGGACAAACCACAAGGTCTACTGTACATCACAGGGAACTACATCCAATCTCCTTGGATAAACCATAATGAAAATGAGTATTAAAAAATAATATATATATGTTTATAACCAAGTTGCTGTGCTATACAGTTTTTTTTTATACTTGACTTACAACACTGTACATCAACTATACTTCAATTAAAAAAAAAAGTATGATGAGGAGGAGGAAGAGGAGGATAGCCTATGATGTCCCTAAACCAAAGGGGTGGCTGAGGATGAAAACATCTGAAATGGATGAATCTAAGACTTGACTTACTCTTCAGCAGGAATCAGTGTTGATCAGTGAGTGCTCCTTAGGCGGTAGTGAACTACTGCTTATATGCCAAGCACATCTCCCTCTTTCTGGGAACAGCATCCCCTTTCTAATAGGTATGGTGCCGCTCCTTTCTCCAGCCACCTATTCTAGTGGAGTTGGCCAGTCACTCTTCCCACCCCACCACGGGCCCCACAAAAGACCACGGGACTCAGCCAGACCAATCAGTCCATCCTCAGGATTTGCCAAATTGCAAATAAGATTTTCTTCCCCGGACTCCAAGCTAAAAAAATATGGCCTAGCTCTGGCCCGAGCCTTGGAATCTATAGATAGTTTAGACCTGGCTTCTGAGAAATCTGACCTTGATAGCAAGTATCTGAAAGTGTCTTGGTGCCCTAGTTGACCGCAAACTTCAGTTGTTTGTTTCCCTGCTTGTCTTCTAGGAGCCCACGAGCCCCTCCAAATTATGGATCTCATTTCATCTGCATTTGCCACCCACCAAGGGCTCAATGAATGTTTGTAGAAATAAAATTAAATAAGCATCTAGAAAACCAAACTATGAAACATGCAATATAAAACTCATACACTCTTCATAGACACAGGATGGTTTGATTTAGCATTACTCCCCACCTCTGCACCAGTTAACTGAGTCTAAAACATGTGGAAATCATACTATTTACCCACAAAATAGTTGCACTATGCGCTCCCCCACACACAGACACACACTCCAAAGAGCTCAATGAGCTTATAAGCCAATAAAAGGGCATTTTAATTTTTTTTCCTCTTCTCCTTTGTTAGAGCATCTCCTGGCTTGGAAGGAAGAAGGAAGATAAACAGGAGACCCCGAGCGCTTCTGAAGCTGGGCTATCAACAAAGGATCTTCTGAATCAGTTCACCACCAGAAACGGAATGCAGGCGCTTCTCAGAAACATCTCACAAAGAAGTACAGAGAAAGGCTCTCTGAAGGCGGAAGCAGGACATCTTTCCACTCTGAAGATGGAAATAGAGGACTGTGCCCACAAACTTTCCCAGGGTCAGCGGGGCATGACAGCTCTGTGGCCATTTCAGCACAAGTCATGCAAAGAAGGTCAGAACGCTTTCTCTGAGCCGCATGATGAGTTGTCATTCCAAGCATGAAAATCAGATTTCCCAGACATCCTATCGCTTCTGCCAACTCCAGGCCCACTGTGCAGTGACCACCAGCAGAGGGACAAGAAGCACTAAGAGGCACCAAGTTGAGTACCTACCAGTACCATGTGTAGATTCCATAGACCGAGGGGACAGAGGCAGCCTCAAACCCCACTGAATGTAAAGAGCAGGGGTGTCAGATGAGGACTCACAATTTCAGCTGACCTCCCACCCTGGGGCCGGTGCCTCTTGGGGCGTGGTGTACCCACTTAGCTTTTCAGATCCAAAAATATGATTCTGCCCAGGTACCTTGAGCTGATCAAGTTCTTAAGAACTCATGTTCCAACTAAGCTCATGAGATTGATGTTTAGAGAAAAATGGCTTTTTTTTTTCTCCAATAGACTGTCTTTAGGGCAGTTTTAGATTCACAACAAAAGTGAGTAGGAGAAAATGGCCATCTTTAAATTAGTGACTGTCATCAATAAATATGCTTTGAGTTTCTACTATGAGCCATGTGCTACTTGGAAATGAAGCAAGTAAGACTGCACTGTTCTGACACCAAGCTGCTCACAGTAGGTGAAAGAGAAAATAAAGTGAGGATCACAAGAGAAGGTAATAAGGATTCATACAAAGGTGAGCAGAAAATGTTACAGTAATACAGGTGATAGGCCCCTAGAACATGCTGAGGGATCAGGGAAGTCATTGGGAGGTATAATGCCTATATTAGGTTCTGAAGAATGCATAGGAGTTTTCCAGGTGAGTGAGAAAACCCATTACACTCACTGATGTTTGATGTTGTCATGAACCCTTCTTGCCCAAGCTCACAGCCGAAGGAGACTTAACAAAAATTCCCATCCCAGGGATGCAAGGATTCTTCAATATTCGCAAATCAATCAATGTAATACACCACATTAACAAATTGAAAAATAAAAACCACATGATTATCTCAATAGATGCAGAGAAAGCCTTTGACAAAATTCAACATCCTTCTATGATAAAAACCCTCCAAAAAGCAGGAATAGAAGGAACATACCTCAACATAATAAAAGCTATATATGACAAACCCACAGGAAACATTATCCTCAATGGTGAAAAACTGAAAGCATTTCCCCTGAAGTCAGCAACAAGTCAAGGATGCCCACTCTCACCACTATTATTCAACATAGTTTTGGAAGTCTTGGACACAGCAATCAGAGCAGATAAAGAAATAAAAGGGATCCAGATTGGAAAAGAAGAAGTAAAACTCTCTCTGTTTGCAGAGGACATGATCCTCTATATTGAAAACCCTAAAGACTATACCAGAAAATTACTAGAGCTAATCAGTGGATATAGTAAAGTTGCAGGATACAAAATCAACACACAGAAATCCCTGGCATTCCTATACACTAACAATGAGAAAACAGAAAGAGAAATTAAGGAAACAATTCCATTCACCATCGAGACAAAAAGAATAAAATACTTAGGAGTATTTCTACCTAAAGAAACAAAAGACTTATATATAGAAAACTATAAAACACTAATGAAAGAAATCAAAGAGGACACAAATAGATGGAGAAATGTGCCGTGACACAAATAGATGGAGAAATGTGCCGTGATCGTGGATTGGAAGAATCAGTATAGTGAAAATGAGTATACTACCCAAAGCAATCTATAGATTCAATGCAATTCCTATCAAGCTACCAGAGGTCTTTTTCAGAGAATTAGAACAAATAATTTCACAATTTGTATGGAAATACAAAAACCCTCGTATAGCCAAAGCAATCTTGAGAAAGAAGAATGGAACTGGCGGAATCAACCTACCTGACTTTAAGCTATACTACAAATCCACAGTCATTAAGACAGTATGGTACTGGCACAAAGACAGAAATATAGATCAATGGAACAAAACAGATAGCCCAGAGATAAATCCATGCATCTATGGACACCTTATCTTTGACAAAGGAGGCAAGAATACACAATGGAGAAAAGACAATCTCTTTAACAAGTGGTGCTGGGAAAACTGGATAGCCACTTGTAAAAGAATGAAACTAGAACACTTTCTAACACCATACACAAAGATAAATTCAAAATGGATCAAAGATCTAAGCATAAGACCAGAAACTATAAAACTCCTAGAGGATAACATTGGGAAAACACTCTCTGACATCAACCAAAGCAGGATCCTACATGACCCACCTCCCAGAATATTGGAAATAAAAGCACGAATAAACAAATGGGACCTAATTAAAATTAAAAGCTTCTGCACAACAAAGGAAACTATAAGCAAAGTGAAAAGACAGCCTTCAGAATGGGAGAAAATAATAGCCAATGAAGCAACGGACAAACAATTAATCTCAAAAATATACAAGCAACTCCTGCAGCTCCATTCTAGGAAAACAAACGACCTAATCAAAAAGTGGGCCAAAGAACTTAACAGACATTTCTCCAAAGAAGACATAAAAATGGCTAACAAACACATGAAAAGATGCTCAACATCACTCATTATCAGAGAAATGCAAATCAAAACCACAATGAGGTACCACTTTACACCAGTCAGAATGGCTGCCATCCAAAAGTCTGCAAGCAATAAATGCTGGAGAGGATGTGGAGAAAAGGGAACCCTCTTACACTGTTGGTGGGAATGCAAGCTAGTACAGCCACTATGGAGAACAGTGTGGAGATTCCTTAAAAAAACTGCAAATAGACCTGCCATATGACCCAGCAATCCCACTGCTGGGCATACACACCGAGGAAACCAGAATTGAAAGAGACACGTGTACCCCAATGTTCATCGCCGCACTGTTTACAATAGCCAGGACATGGAAGCAACCTAGATGCCCATCAACTGACGTATGGATAAGAAAGCTGTGGTACATATACACAATGGAATATTACTCAGCATTAAAAAAAAATTCATTTGAGTCAGTTCCACTCAGGTGGATGGAACTGGAGCCTATTATACAGAGTGAAGTAAGCCAGAAGGAAAAACAAAAATACAGTATACTAACACATATATATGGAATTTAGAAAGATGATAACGACAACCCTGTATGCGAGACAGCAAAAGAAATGCAGATGTAGAGAACAGTCTCGTGGACTCTGTGGAAGAGGGCAAGGGTGGGATGATATGGGAGAATGGCATTGAAACATGTTAATTATCATGTGTGAAATCAATCGCCAGCCCAGGTTTGATGCTCGGGGCTGGTGCACCGGGATGACCCAAGGGGAGGGAATCGGGAGGGAGGAGGGAAGGGGGTTCTGGAGGGGGAGCATATTTATACCCATGCCGGATTCATGTCAATGTATGGCAAAACCAACACAATAAAGTAAAGAAAATTTAAAAAACAAAAACAAAAATTCCCTCCAGTTACCTTCTCTAAATCCAGGAAGTCCTCTATGTTCATCATTAAAGTTTGGTCCCTTAGGGCCTTGAGATTAACAAACACATACTGCTATAGATAAAACAGATAACCAACAAGGACCTACTGTATAGCACAGGGAACTCTACTCAATATTCTATAATAACCTATATGAGAAAAGAATCTGTAAAAGAATGAATGTATGTTATAACTGAATCACCATACTGTACACTTAAAATGTAACACTGTAAATCAACTAAACTCCAATCAAATTTTAAAAATATACAAAATAACATTCTGCCCTAAGTTTTTACTTCCTTCCTTTTTCTCCTATTGCCATTGTAAATTCAACATCTTTTTAGTCCTTTCAGAGGGATGACCCATTGGGTGGTTTCCACAGTTTGATTCAGTTTCTGCCTCACACACTGTCTCTCTTGTCACTCCTCTCTGCCCTACCCACTGGAAACTTGGATATGATGTGCTACTTCCCAAAGCATTATGCCTGAGTCCCTGTCTCCATGACCTTCACTGGCTTAGCAATGAGGAGACTGGACCATTGCAGACAGTGCGAATGATGTACAATGTCAATATGGCCTCTATCAAGAGTCCTCTACTCCACTCAGACCCCCTAGTCATGTTGAAGACATTGGCTCCAAGCCCACAGAATTTACGATCCTAAGAGTGAGTCCTCCAGGTTGTAGCCAAAGCCTCATCAAGTATTGTACCATCGCAGACAGGAAGGTGACAAGAGAGGACATTCTCGACACACCTGGACACTATTGATCTTAATTCACTGTGAACATCTCCAATGTTTGTTAAGTGAACAGATCTAAGGACCGCCCTCGAGCTCTTTTCTTATGAAGACAGTCAAGCTCAGCCATTCTGCACTGATGTTTATAACTGTTCCTCTCATTGTTGAGGACATTCTGCCATCATGTCCTACACCTTATTCGACACAATTAAAATGAGTCATTTCACCAACAATCTCTGTAGCTTCCTCCCACTCCTTCTCATTTCTGCAGAGTGACGTCTTCTCTGAAAACCAGCCTCTGCCTCAGCCCACCCTTACGCCCAGCTATAAAGATACACAGACTTGTTCCATGAATTAGTCTCCTTTCCCCATTTGGATTGTGAGCTCCAGAAGGGCAGGAGCCACATCTTCGACTTTTTGTGTGTGCCACGCCATGTGGAGCAAGTCACTTAGCTTCTCTGTAAAACTGGGGGAAATAATACAACCAACCTCAGAGGGTCCCTAGGAGCATGACATGAAACCATGTATAAGAAGCCCCAGCGTGGCATAAAATAACTATTCAAAAAACTTTTGCTATTCTCATTAATATTATAATTATCTGGATTTTAGATCCTGCATCAATTAAATAATAACAAAGTAGGTACCCCACTGGGTTGCAGTAAGTGAGATGGTGCATGCAAGGACTTAGCATGGTGCCTGACACACAGTAGGCTCTTTACCCATGGAGGCAATTAATCCTGATGCCCTGGGTAATGGCTTCCTGGCTTGTACACCAAAAGAACTAAGTCTATACTTGGAAGTAGAAGATCTGAAACATAGCATTAATCTTTTATTTTGTGAAAATTCACTCCACAGAATAGTGACTCAGGGGCAGAGAGGGAGATGGAAAGCTATGCCCTGTGAGTGGAATCAGTCTCTTTCTTTGACACAATAGACATTAATGAGCACTTACTAAGTGTCAAGGTGGAACCTGGTGATGTGATGTATTTCTTTGTGGCAACAGCTTGAAATATCAAACTCTCTTTTTCCTCTCTAGCTTATTTCTCACCCAAATTATCAAAGGCTACATCCAGTGAAGACAGTACAAGGTGGTATAGACATGGGTAAAAGTGCCAGAAGAAGTGACATCCTAAGACAAAAAGCAAGCTGGGGAAGAGAAACTAGAAGGGAGTATGTTAGCCTCCTAGTGCTACCATGACAGATAACCACAGGATGGGTGACTTAAAACAACAGGATGTATTCCCTCATAGTTCTTAAGGATAGACATCCAAATCAAGGTATCTGAAGGGCCATGATCCCTCTGAAGACACAAGCGGAGAATCCTTCCTTGGCTCTTCCAAACTTCTGCGAGCTGTGGGGGTTCCTTGGCTTGTGGCAGCATCACTTCAACCTCTGTCTCCATCTTCACATGGCCTGCTTCCCTGTGTGTGTCCTCTCCTCTTCCCACAAGGACATCAGTCACTGGATGCAGAACACACCCTAATCCAATATGAAAGTGTTAGTTGCTCAATTGTATCTGACTCTTTGCAACCCCATGGACTGTAGCTGGCGAGACTCCTTTGTCCATGGAATTCCCCAGGCAAGAACACTGGAGTGGGTTTCCATTCCCTTCTCCAGGGCATTTTTCTGACCCAGGGATTGAACCAGGGTCTCCTATACTGCAGGCAGATTCTTTATCCATAGGGAGTTGCCTGGTGGCTCAGACAGTAAAGAATCTGCCTAAAACACAGGAGACCTGGGTTCAACCCCTGGGTCAGGAAGATCCCCTGGAGAAGGGCATGGCAACTACTCCAGTGTTCTTGCCTGAGAATTCTATGGACAGAGGAGCCTGGTGGGCTACTGTCCTTGGGGTCACAAAGAGTTGGATATGATTGAGTGACTAACACTTTCATACTGGGTAGGGTGGGCCTTACATCCAGTGACTGATATCCTGATGGGAAGAGGACTGGGCTACTAACACTAACCCAATATACCCTTATCCTCAGTTCAGTTCAGTTCAGTCGCTTAGTTGTGTCCAACTCTTTGTGACCCCATGAACTGAAGCATGCCAGGCCTCCCTGTCTATCACCAAGTCCCAGAGTTTACCCAAACTCATGTCCATTGAGTCGGTGATGTCATCCAACCATCTCATCCTCTGTCTTCCCCTTCTCCTCCTGCCCTCAATCTTTCCCAGCATCAGGGTCTTTTCAAATGAATCAGCTCTTCACATCAGGTGGCCAAAGGATTCAAGTTTCAGTTTCAACATCAGTCCTTCCAGTGAACACCCAGGACTGATCTCCTTTAGGATGAACTGGTTGGATCTCCTTGCAGTCCAAGAGACTCTCAAGAGTCTTCTCCAACACCACAGTTCAAAAGCATCATTCTTCAGCGCTCAGCTTTCTTTATAGTCCAACTCTCACATCCATACATGACTACTGGAAAAACCATAGCCTTGACTAGACAGACTTTTGTTGACAAAGCAATGTCTCTGCTTTTTAATATGCTGTCTAGGTTGGTCATAACCTTCCTTCCAAGGAGTAAGCATGTTTTAATTTCATGGCTGCAGTCACCATCTGCATTGATTCTGGAGCCCAGAAAAATAAAGTCAGCAACTATTTCTGTTTCCCCATCTATTTGCCTTGGAGTGATGGGACCAGATGCCATGATCTTAGTTTTCTGAATGGTGAGTTTTAAGCCAACTCTTTCACTTTCACCAAGAGGCTCTTTAGTTCTTTTTCACTTTCTGTCAAGGGTGGTGTCATCTGCATATCTGAGGTTATTGATATTTCTCCCAGCAATCTTGATTCCAGCTTGTGCTTCTTTCAGCCCAGCCTTTCTCATGATGTACTCTGCATATAAGTTAAATAAGCAGGGTGACAATATTCAGCCTTGACGTACTCCTTTTCCTATTTGGAACCAGTCTGTTGTTCCATGTCTAGTTCTAACTGCTGCTTCCTGACCTGCATACTGGTTTCTCAAAAGGCAGGTCAGATGGTCTGGTATTCCCATCTCTTTCAGAATTTTCCACAGTTTATTGTGATCCACACAGTCAAAGGCTTTGACATAGTCAATAAGGCAGAAATAGATTTTTTTCTGGAACTCTCTTGGTTTTTCAATAATCCATTGGATGTTGGCAATTTGATCTCTTGTTCCTCTGCCTTTTCTAAAACCAGCTTAGACATCTGGAAGTTCACAGTTCACGTATTGCTGTAGCCAAGCTTGGAGAATTTTGAGTATTACTTTACTAGCATGTGAGATGAGTGCAATTGTGCAGTAGCTTGAGCATTCTTTGGCACTGCCTTTCTTTGGGATTGGAATGAAAACTGAACTTTTCCAGTTTTGGGGCCACTGATGAGTTTTCCAAATTTGCTGACATGTTGAGTGCAGCACTTTCACAGCATCATCTTTTAGGATTTGAATAGCTCAACTGGAATTTCATCACCTCCACTAGCTTTATTCATAGTGATGCTTCCTAAGGCCCACTTGACTTCACATTCCAGGATGTCTGGCTCTAGGTGAGTGACCACACCATCATCATTATCTGGGTCGTGAAGATCTTTTTTGTACAGTTCTTCTGTGTATTCTTGCCACCTCTTCTTAATATCTTCTGCTTGTTAGGTCCATACCATTTCTGTCCTTTATTGAGCCCATCTTTGCATGAAATGTTCCCTTGGTATCTCTAATTTTCTTGAAGAGATCTCTAGTCTTTCCCATTCTATTGTTTCCTCTATTTCTTTGCACTAATCACTGAGGGAGGCTTTCTTATCTCTCCTTGCTATTCTTTGGCACTCTGCATTCAAATGGGTATATCTTTCCTTTTCTCCTTTGCTTTTTGCTTCTCTTATTTTCACAGCTATTTGTAAGGCCTCCTCACACAACCATTTTGCTTTTTTGCATTTCTTTTTCTTGGGAATGGTCCTGATCCCTATCTCCTGTACAATGTCATGAACCTCTGTCCATAGTTCATCAGGCACTCTGTCATCAGAACTACTCCCTTAAATCTATTTTTCACTTCCACTGTATAATCATAAGTGATTTGATTTAGATCATACCTAAATGGTCTGGTGGTTTTCCCTACTTTCTTCAATTTAAGTCTGAATTTGGCAATAAGGAGTTCATGATCTGAGCCACAGTCAGCTTCCAGTCTGGTTTTTGCTGACTGTCTAGAACTTCTCCATCTTTAGCTACAAAGAATATAATCAACCTGATTTCAGTGTTGACCATCTAGTGTTGTCCATGTGTAGAGTCTTCTCTCATGTTGTTGGAAGCAGGTGTTTGCTATGACCAGTGCATTCTCTTGGCAAAACTCTATTAGTCTTTGGCCTGCTTCATCTGTACTCCAAAGCCAAATTTGCCTGATACTCCAGGTATTTCTTGACTTCATACTTTTGCATTCCAGTCCCCTATAATGAAGAGGACATCTATTTTTGGTGTTAGTTCTTATCTTATTAATCACATATGCAAAGATGCTATTTCCAAATAAGTCACATGCGCATGTACCAGGGTCGTGCTGGGACTTGAGCAGATCTTTGGGGACACGATTCAACCCATGACAGATGGTGTCTTCAAAACTAAACAGAGTTTTGTGATTTGGGGGATCAGACTTTGGTGCTTGGTCCTAACCCTTCCTCCTCCTCTGCATCTTCACTTATAGAAAGGAGGCTAAATCTGCACCCTCTGACTTTGGGTGCTGCCAAGAGGCTTGAGGGTGGCTCTGGAATGTGAGATGAGGACACTTTTTTCTCTGGAATTTCTGGGGGATCTCAGAGGATGTTTGCTCTAGCCCATCCCCATGAATTCTGGAAATTTTGAAATCAGGACAAAGAGAACACTGCTGCAGAGCCTATTGGAAAGTGTCCATCCTTCCTTCCATTCATCCATCCATCCATCTACCCATTTACAGCACAGAGGCTCCAGAGACAGGACAGGCTTCCTGAGCTGAACCCATGGCTTACTGGATATGTGACATGAACGAAGCACTTAATTTCCTAAGTCTCAATGTTCCCCTTCTGTAAAATTGGAAATAATAATAGTGATGACCTCACAGGCTTCCTTGGTAGGAAAAAAACAATTCCTGTGTATAGTGCCTGGCACCGAATGAACATCACTATATGTTAGCTGCTACCATGATGACGACAATGAGGATGCTGAGAGACTGTAGGAAATCTGCACGAAGGTGAAGGATAGGGATGCATAAAGCAAACTGCAGATGGAGAGCACCAGGCAGTAGGTCAGAGCCAGCCTGCATAATCCGGGCGGGGGCTACTGCATCTGCTGCAGGGCTCTGTGAGGGTCTGTTGGTTCCTCAAAGGGAGGAAGGCATCCTGCCACATCCTTTGAGTTTCCAGTTTACGTGGGTCAACTGCACACCTGCAGTTACCCCTTGAAGAGATCTGGGCAGCCCTCCTTTTCAGCAGCCTTTTTTTTTTAAGCATCCTTCTCCAGGTTTGTTCCCTCAGTCACTTGTCAATGTGTCACTTCCCTTCAACCTTCCCTCTAATGCATTTGCTAAAAAACAATTTCCAAACTTTCCTTGTTACCAGGAGAGATGCTGAGAAAGAAAGGAAGGAGAGCAAAAAAAGCTACCGACTCTCTTCAAGGAGTCAAAGATTCTAGCATTTCCCATTCCTTAACACTCTCCCTTTGACTAACACTGGGGGCTTGTTTATAAATCTTTAATGTAAGCCAGTGATCCTTTCCAAAACCTCCACCTGCAGACCAGCATCAACCTCTAAAATGACTACAGTGGGTCTGTTTGGCAGCACCTTCTCAGGAGTCTTAACAAGCAACCTTTCAAGGATTGCAGTGGGAGCACTGATGTCATGAGAGGGAGGATGTGAGAGAATGAAGGCTTCCCAGACCCCCACACCCACTCCCACTTTCCTGCTTGGATTAGCTCCTTCTCCCTGCTACTTTCCGAAGATACCAGCTCACTCTCATCTCCATCCTCTGCCCGGGCCCAGGACTGTTTCCTCCTCATGCTAAGTGACACTTAAATTGACAACATTAAGGAAGAGCAGTGGGAAGAAAGACAGACCTAAAATCCTTCAGTGGGTTTTGACAATTCTGTTTTTTCAGACCACCAGAACTGTGCACATGGAAAAAGAAAATACAGAAAAGCAAAGTATGTCCATAGATAATCAATACATGTTGATGCATATATGTCTGATGACCCCTCGCATCTCATCAGACACCACTGGTGACATCAGATGCTAAATTATTAAAGTAGCAAAAATTCAAGGTGGCCATAGCCCCTCCCAGAGAACCAGAATGAGCAACTGCATCCCTAATAAGATGCTTTCTCAGGCATCAGGCCTTAACCTGCTTGCTGGGCTCACAGCAGCCCATCCTGTTCAGCGAGACCTCTGCAGCTCAAAGGTGACAGAGTCTATAACCGCAAGGGCAGGGTCAGCTCTGGCAGTCACCGTGGCCCCTCCAACTGGCCAAGCTCAGACTTGGCCTCTTTCTGTGGAGACAAGAAAACTACATGAATCTTTTCACTTGGTCACACCCCAGGGATGGAGCCTGCAGCGTAAACGCGCTCGGAGCTATGCCAGCCAGACAAATTAGCTAACAGGCAGGGAGAACAGAGGCCAGGGCCACCTGTGCAGGCAACCTGCCATTAGGCAGGCTCCTGACACATCAGGGCAGAGGGCCACAGCCCAGGGGGCAGGACCGTGTGCCCGGTTGGGCCTGAATGTTCCCTGTGAGCCCGCGGCCTGGGCAAGGCCTCTGCTCCCACCAGCATAAGCAGAGCTGGAGGAATTGCAGGCACCTTCGTCACTGCTGGGAGTAATTGAGCAATAGCCTCCCAGCAGGCTGAATCGCAATGTGTTCCTGGGGAAATTATATACTTTTAACCTCTAAAACAATATAATTTGAAGGTGAATGTATTTTTCTTCAATAGTTACAGGGCCTCTTATTTTCTGTAAAGATTTGGGGTGGGAGGTTATTTTGCTGCCCCTATATTTTGTATTTAAAGAGATACCTACAATGAATTCACCTCTAAGTTTTGCCACAGGAGTGTTTAGAATGCCTCTGAAAGTCATGTTCTATAAAAGGATTTCATTTCTAATTAATCCAGTTTTGCATCCAAAGTATATATACCTTCCCTGATATACCTGTCTTTGACTCACCACCCTCTTTCATTCCTCATATCCTCATTCCATCATTCCATCACTGAGCTAGTCAAGGATCCTGTATTGGGCTCTCTAGAAACACAGAATCAATAGGATATTTAAAGAGACAGACAGACATAGACAGAAGACAGAGAGAATTAGAGATAGAGCATGGACATAGAGCAGATGTACCTGTGGGAGAGCAGAAGGGCATGATGTAATCAAGAAAGTTTTCAATAGAAAGGTAGACTTTGGAGCATGGTCAGACTTGAGTCACAGTGGGAGAAGATGAAAGAAAATTTCAAATGATGGGGGTATAATATGGGCAAAGGTATAAGGTCTAAGAGATGACCTCTCTGTGAGAAAGAGAGATTATGAGGAATTGGCTCATGTGATTATGCAGGCCAAGAAATTCTGCAATCTGCCATTTGCAAGCTGGTTCTGGTCCAAGTCAAAAGGCCTGGAACCAGGACGGCTGGTTGTCCAAAGGTAGAAGACTAATGTTCCAACTCAATCAGTTAGGTAGACAGATAATTCTCCCTTTCTCTGCCTTTTTGGTTCTATTCTGGTCCTCAGTGGATTGGATAATACCCATCCACATTGGGGAAGGCAATCTGAATTGGTTCCACAGCTTCAAATGCTAATCGTTTTGTAAACAACCTCTTGGACACATTCAGAATTGATGTTTAAAAAGATATTTAGGCATCCCATGGCCTAATTAAGCTGACACTTAAAATTAACCATCTCACATTCAGTCTGACTTATTTCCTATTGAAATGACTCTCATGTCTATGGCTATGCTGTTCCAATATCCCTGTAGCAATCCCACCCCCATTCTGGGATTGCTGTGTAAATTCCAATTAAACCCACTAGATTTCAGCAGTTCTTCCATATTATGCATTCATGAATTCAGGATCATCTTCTTCCCATGTTGCTCTCGCCAGGTTACTCCTTCACTTAAAAATCTCTAATGCCTTTTATCCTATACACCATTTTGAGCCAAGGTTCTCTGCATCACCTTCCAGACTATCCTACAAGCAAGCCCCACCCTGCTGTTCCACTGCAATGGAACAATCATGCCTGATAACCCCTGGCATGTACGCATACACTGCAGCCAAAGCAATGTCTTTTGGGTCTACAAACACACCACATTCATTCATCACTTAGACCTTAGACCTTTGCCCATACTATACGTATCCCCATCATTTGGGATTTTCTTTTATCTTCTCCCACTGTGACTTAAGTCAAACCATGTACCAAAGTCTACCTTTCTAATGAAGACTTTCTTGATTACATTATGCCCTTCTGCTCTCCCACAAGTACATATGCTCTGTGTCAAACAAGGTGCCTCATTATAGACTGTAACCAGGTCACTGTCTCATGTTCTTTCACAAAGCGTCCCAATTTTTCAAAATTGCAAGAACTGGGATGTCACCAGTCATCTGTATCATTTCAGGACAAATTCTAGAACAGATTAGCAAATAGGCAGTTTCTGCAGACTTGGACAGAAATTGAAAGATGCCATGATGCCACCTCAGGAAGAACAAATGACACCAGACAACTTATTTCCTTCTGTTTGGGAATTTTACAAAGGTAAAACGGAACAAACACAATGCTTCTGCATTTCACTAAATATTTCATAAAGTCTCCTAGCATCAAAAATTTAAATAAAATCTTGATGAACTTTCTAGATAATCCAATGACCAGTGACTAAAGGATGTCAATCATTGCATAGTTGTCAGCTAGCCAAGAGAGCTCTGACAGTGTGCTCACAAGTCCATCCCTAGGACATTTTTGTTAATGGCAGGATGGTAATAATTATGGCACTCTGATAAAAATATATCAGAGGAAAAAAGTATTAAATGATGAAATAATGTTACAAAATTTTCTGAACTAGCTGGAAAAAGAGTCAACACTGACAATAAGGCACTCAATGGAGACAAATTAAAGGTGTTTTACCCAAGTCCACTCATCTGACATGACAAATAGGAAATCTTTGTCATGGGAGGTTTTCTGATAGAAGCTTTTTTTTTTTTTCATTCTTAAAATATTTACAGACTATTCAGTATCCAGGAGGGGGCTGAAATTTAAGATGTCAAAAAACACTCCCAACTTCAAGATTGTAATATTTTAAGATTCTATACATATCCCTATCTTGCACCCCAAGTAAATTACGAATCTGCTGGCATGGACATCATGGCATAATGAAAAGCATATGAAATTTAGAGTTAAGTAGACATGGGTTTTGGGGGGGCTGCTCTGGTAGCTCAGATGGTAAAGAATCTGCTTGCAATGCAGGAGACCCAGGTTGGATCCCTGAGTCAGAAAGGTCCCCTGGAGAAGGGAATGCTAACCCACTCCAGTATTCTTGCCTGGAGAATTCCATGGACAGAGGAACCTAGTGGACTGTAGTCCATGGGATCACAAAGAGTTGGACATGGCTGAGCAACTAACACAGGCAGATTCAGGTTTAGTTCTTCCATTTATTCAATTCATAATTTCCTAGTCTGTTTCATCTAAAAACTAGAAACTGTAAGATGTAAGAGTTGACTCAGATAATGCTCCATGTAAATGGTCTTGTCCAGCTCCAGGCACATAGTTAGGTGCTAGATAAATGTTAATTATGCATCTTTCTCCATATCTGACACAGCTAACAGGGTAAAAGGAACACAGTAGGACCTCAGTAAGAAATCATTTAGTTCGTTGAGGGATAGCATGGAAAGGTTGCTTGCTCACTGGAAAAGCTTTAGAGATGGAAACTAAGGAAGGCAAGCCAGGTAGGAGAATGGCAGGAGGAAAAGCATGGAGGTGAGAATGAACAGAACACAGCATGTGGGGCTTGGCAGGGTCTCTGACCACCCCCCAGGATTGGGGGGTAGAGACAAGGTTAGAAGAGTAGAATGAATCAGATGGTATGAAACTTGAAATGCCACTCAGCCAAATGATAAGAAATGGATGACCTGATGCTAATATGATCACTCAGCCCTCACTCCCTCTCTTTGGAGTGAAGAACATTAAACAATCTTATGTTAAGAACATTAAACAATGGCTGGAATTAGGAATTTTTCTCTTTATCTGAGAGCAATGGTATGCCAAACAGAATTCACAAAGGATGCCTCTTCTAGCACCAAACAACCAATTTCATTATCATTTTTCTGGTTTTCTTTGAATACTGACTTAAACCAGGGTATCCTACTGTTGCAGAAGGAAATGGCAACCCACTCCAGTATACTTGCCTGGAGAATCCTACGTACCCATGCAACCTCTCTAGCTGTCAGAGGCTTTGAAGGCCTGTTTCGCCTGTTCTATTCCTTTTCTAACACTAATGTATTTAACAGTAACAGGAGTGGGTGGAAAACATAATGTCTCCAGTTGAAGTTCACTAGCAAGCCTCTAGTAGAGTCATTTTAGAGATTAAACAAAGGATCGTTTGGATACATGAATTTGAATATATTTTATGGATTACATGCAGAGACTTAACAGTTATTTACCTTTCAGACAATTGTCAGAATAGACAGAAGTCGAGCAGGAGGTAGGCAGCCCTTAGAATGGGGAGAGAAAATGATATATGAAAATGCTTGATGCAGCAATTAATATTTCAACACTCCTTGTGCAAGAAAGAAAAGAATAAGATCACAGAGATGTTGGACTTTATGAATATGTGAAGTCAGAGGAATTCTGTGAGGGAATAAGAGAAAGAAGAAATGAGGAAAGGAGGGAGATCCCTAATTATGTATTATAAGCCTAACCTCTCGGGCACATAATGAGATATTTTTACATGTTAAAAAATATCATTGAAACTAAAAAACTTGTTTTTATCAAGGTATCTGTAGAATAGTTCTAGCACATTCCTAAGTTATATTATCAGAGAGAAATAATGTATAGACAAGCTTCTTAAGAGTTCAGTTCAGTTTAGTTGTTCAGTTATGTCCGACTCTTAGAGACCCCATGGACTGCAGCACACCAGGCCTCCTTGTCCATCAGCAACTCCCGGAGCTTACCCAAACTCATATCCATTGAGTCGGTGATGTCATCCAACCATTTCATCCTCTGTCATCCCCTTTGCCTCCTGCCCTCAATCTTTCCCGGCATCAGGGTCTTTTCAAATGAGTCAGCTATTCATATCAGGTGGCCAAAGTATGGTCATTTCAGCTTCAACATCAGTCTTTCCAATGAACATCCAGGACTGATCTCCTTTAAGATGGATTGGTTGGATCTCTTTCCAATCCAAGGGACTCTCAAGAGTCTCCTCCAACACCACAGTTCAAAAGCATCAATTCTTCAGTGCTCAGCTTTCTTTATAGTCCAGCTCTCACATCCATACATGACCACTGGAAAAATCATAGCCTTGACTAGACGGATCTTTGTTGACAAAGTAATGTCTCTGCTTTTTAATATGCTGTCTAGGTTGGTCATAACTTTCTTTCCAAGGAGCAAGTGTCTTCTAATTTCATGGCTACAGTCAACATCTGCATTGATTTTGGAGCCCAGAAAAATAAAGTCAGCCACTGGTTCCACTGTTTCCCCATCTATTTGCCTTGGAGTGATGGGACTGGATGCCATGATCTTAGTTTTCTGAATGTTGAGCTTTAAGCCAACTTTTTCACTCTCCTCTTTCACTTTCATCAAGAGGCTCTTTAGTTCCTCTTCACTTTCTGCCATAAGGGTGGTGTCATCTGCATATCTGAGATTACTGATATTTCTCCCAGCAATCTTGATTCCAGCTTGTGCTTCTTCCAGCCCAGCATTTCTCATGATGTACTCTGCATATAAGTTAAATAAGCAGGGTGACAATATACAGCCTTGACGTCGTCCTTTCCTGATTTGGAACCAGTCTGTTGTTTCATGTCCAGTTCTAACTGTTGCTTCCTGACCTGCATACAGATTTCTCAAGAGGCAGGTCAGGTGGCCTGGTATTCCCATTTCTTTCAGAATTTTCCACAGTTTATTGTGATCCACACAGTCAAAGGTTTTGCTATAGTCAATAAAGTAGAAATAGATGTTTTTCTGGAACTCTCTTGCTTTTTCGATGATCCAGCTTCTTAAGAGAGTAGATTTTTATTTCTTTTTACCTCATCAGTTAAGTGTTCGGCAACCATGCCCTGTGGGGCTGACAGACCACACCTTTTCACTCACTAAATCCTACCCCACCTACCAGTGTACACACACTTTCATAAATACACAGGAACAAAGATACATGATCCAGTCCTGAGGAATTTTACCATCAGTTTATTGCAGCTGACAGACAAAAGCTGTAAAAACATCTGATGCATTTACCTCTCTGGCCATCACTTGAGGTGCTTCTAGAGTTCCAGAAACAAAGACTTTATTGAGCTAGAGAAGCTGAGGCTCCAATACGTTAGCCACTTGATATGAAGAACTGACTCATTGGAAAAGACTCTGATGCTGGGAAAGATTGAAGGTGGGAGGAGAAGGGGAAGACAGAGGATGAGATAGTTGGATGGCATCACTGATCAATGAACATGAGTTTGAGCAAGCTCCAGGAGCTGGTGATAGACAGGGAGGCCTAGTGTGCTTCAGTCCATCTGGTCGCAAAGAGTTGGACATGACTGAGCCACTGAACTGAACTGAGCTAGAGAAGTCAAAGGAAGTTTCAGAGAGAAAGTGCTAAGGCATCTGGGCTTGTGAGACAGATGGCAGCAAAGGACAGGCCAACAGAGAAATGAACAAACTGTGTTTGGCCACAGGAAAAAGGTGATTTAAAGAAACACAGAGGAGAGACTTCCCTGGTGTTCCAGTGGCTAAGACTCCATGCTCCCAGTTCAGGGGACCTGGGTTCAATCCCTGGTCAGAGAACTAGGTCCCACATGCTGCACTAAGAGTTTTCATGCCGCAACTAAAGATCCCACATGCCGCAACTAAGCCCCAGTGCAGCCAAATAAATTTTTAAAAAAAAAAGAGTACTTTAAGCAAATCAGTCACCCCACCACCATTATACATGTCTTTTTCAGAAATTCTATTCCACCTTCTGTTTCTAGCTGATATACCATACACACCACCTCTCCATCAACTGGGTTCATACTTATATATTGATATGATAGAAAAAAAAATTTTGTCTTGATCAAATCAAATACAAGAAAGTGAGCTAGCTGTCACAGAAATATTGAAGAACCCTTGCAAATTGTACAGCTGCTAGGATAAGATCAATAAAGAATAACAGTTGGGAAAATTACAGTCCAAAGACAATCAAAGCACCCTTAAGGTGCAACAGAGTCTGAATAAGCAGAGGGTTCATCATCAGGGCAATAAACTACAAAATGATAACAGGAATCACAGTGTTAATCAGACCTTTGCTCTGTCCCCAGGCTTACAGAGTATAAGAGACTGGCTGCAAAATGTTATGTCCCCAAGATAAAGCATGAAAACTTCTGTCTAGGAATAATGAAGATGACTGGGAAAAGGAGTCAGTACAAGAAACAGGGCCTGAAAGAGTTTGAAAAAAAATCACTGTCCACTTCCACATTAGACCAGGTAGGGGGAGGTCTTAGCTCCATTTAAGCACAAAATAAGCTAAAGTTCTCTAGCCTCAGATAAAGTTCTGAGAAACTTCCCTGGAAATTGTGGGAACAGGTACTTTACCTGCTTATGGAACATATGGGAAAATCTTTCCCTCATTTACTTTTATAAGTGCCCAGAGTAAGACATCCCAGTCAGGAAGGAAACCTACCAAGGACACAACTTTTAAAACCTGCAGAGAAAACCTCATACATGGTACCCACATGAATCAAACCACTGCCTCCTTTATAATCAAGATCAAGAGATATCTAAGAAGATTAATTTTAATTAAAAGGATGAAGCCAATATGACACCAAAAGAAATAGAAATAATTAAAGAAAGTGAAACTAACTTTAAATATTCTGTGTCTTCAGAGATATTTTAGTGGATGTTGAATATACATCAAAATAGATTAGTGATTATAACTGGAAGTTTGTACCTCCTTTAAAAACACAAAAATAAATTTAAAAAATCCTTAAGTGTAATTGTTGCTGTGCTATAAAAGCAATCAGAGTGCAAGGAAAAAAATCCCTGAAAATTGAAAATATGATTATCAAAATATTTTTAAAAGCAATGTATAGAATAGATAATTACAATGGATAAGGTTAAAGACTGGATAAAACATTTTCTATTAAAAAGAATAAAAATAGATCAAGCCTGGGCTGGAACACATGTACACCCATGGCAGATTCATGTCAATGTATGGCAAAACCAACACAATAATGTAAAGAAAAACGTCTTTCTTGAATTTGTTACAATAAAAAAATAATAATAGAAAAAAAATCATAGTAGAAGTGAATCAGAATGTTCCTGCTTACCACACTCAGCAGATAAACTAATAACATCAATAAAATACTTCTGGCACACACACACACGCAAAAAAGAATAAAAATGAAAAGAGATAGAAAATACAAGATGATGGATGACAGAGCCAGGAAGTCAACATATATCTAATATGATGCCTAGAAGCAAAAATTGAGACAACAAAGAGAAGAAAATAACACAGAAATAGTAGGAATGAGGGGAGAGAAAGGAAGTTCCAGAGATAAACAAAGAGATATTTCTTTATAATGAAAAGACCTACCAAGATAAAAGCAAAGTGAATAGAAACAGCATACACCTGAACAAACTTCCATAGAATTTCAGAACTCCAAGGGCAAAGATAAAAATCCCAAAAATTATCCTAGGGAAGAGAGGTTACCTACAAAGTAATAAGATCAGAATGACAACATACATCTCAATAGCAATACCATCAAAGTACTGTGGAAAATGTGTGACATTAGAAATATATACCCAGCCAAACTATCAGGCAAAAGTGGAATAAAAATATTCTAACAACAAACAACCAAAACAAAACAAACAAGCATACACACACAAAAATTCTCAGACATGCAAAAAAAAAAAAGTTTCAATGAGGTGCTCCAGTAAAACAAAAATGTAAGAAGAAAACAAGATATGAGAAATACCTTAAAAAAGTATAAAAATGGCTAAGCATGACCCAGGAGGAATGAGAGCTCTGAATAAATCAAGAGAAAAACCCCTGAGCCCTGTGACTGAGGATCGCTTGCAAATGATTTAGCATTTCATTTCCTTCTCTTTGGATCTAGTCACCTCACTTGGTTGAGTTCTATCATTATTTGGTTAATATTTAGAATGAACCTATGCAAAAAGCACTAGTAAATACAATTAAAAATGACAGGACAGAATGCAAATATTGCGAAACTTAATAACATAAAAATAAATACAACAAAATTCAGGAGCAGAGGGGAGTTGTAGAAATAAATGTAAGTGGACTATATAGTGGAAATATCATAGACACAATGACTAAACATAACAGATAAACAGATAAGGGTGAACCTGTAAAGGTATGAAGCTAACCATTAGAATTACTGAATCTCAGGAGGCAGAGAAAGAAAGATGGACAATGCTGAACACGACTAATACCTCAACTTCCATAACAGGATCACATGCTCAGATCCTGATATACCAAAAACATAAACTTATTTTATTTAGAATTTCAACTGTAGCCACCAAAAAGTTAAAAGAAGAAACTTTAATTTCAGAGGAATGAAATGCGGGGTATTTCTTTCCTTAAGAAAAAGGAAATGGAAAAGACAGATATTTACTTTTCATTTTAGATTCATATGTAGTTTGAATGTTTTTTTTCTATTTGCCCCATGAAGGCTTTACTCTCATTTTTTAATTAATCTTTAAAATTTTAAAGAAAAAAATAAGCTGTATTCTCCCCGTTTTCCAAACAGGGAGTGGTGCCCCCAAGGTGAGCTGGGTCATTTTGAGTATTAGGAATTTGCTATGGCTGCTATTGTTACGGCAGCTACGAAATGACTCACTGGAAAAGGCCCTGACGCTGGGAAGACTGAAGGCAGGAGAAGAAGGGGACGACAGAGGATGAGATGGTTGAATGGCATCACCGACTCGACGGACATGAGTTTGAGCAAGCTCTGGCAAGCTGGACAGGGAAGCCTTGTGTGCTGCAGTCCACTGGGTTGCAAAGAGTCAGACATGACTGAGTGACTGAACTGAAATGAACTGATAGTAGTTAAGGCTGAGAACTAGGACTTGGGATTCAGGATTGCAAGTCAAAAATTCTAGACGTGAGATACACAACAGGGCTAGACTAGAAAGGCATGTATGCTTGTTAATTAGCACAGAAAAGTCATTAATTTACTCATGCATTTATTTGCTCTCTCATGCTCCATTTATTCCCTCTGACTCATTTCCCCACTTATTAATCATTCATTCTCTCATTGATTCATTCATTCAGTAAATACTCAGAAAATACAAGGCAGGCTGCCTTCAAGGAGTTTTAAAAATATACTTGCAGGTAAAGCAATAACCTAACACATTACCCCCTAAAAACACAAATCATGCTGAAGAGAGTGATCTCATGGGCAAAAGCTCATGAATGGGCTGACGAATGTACTAGGTCTTGAAGAATGAACAAGCTCCAACTCAAAGGAAGGAATCTGTGCTTCATTTTAAATATTTTCATACTTTTACTCAAAGTTTCATGCCACTCCTTGAGATATTGAGGGGACAGATAGTAAGATAGTAAATAACTCTGATTCTCCAAACCAAAGTTCAGAGTCTACTGATTGAAAAGCGATTAGGCAATTAATCCACATAAAAACAAACAAACAAAAAGAGATTTCCTTCAACTGTAGAGAAAGTTCCATTACCCACTGGGGTAATTGTTTAAGCTGGGTTGGGTCCTTGCAGGGGGATGTGGGCAGAATGGACTGCTCTGAGCAGGATGACCAACCATCCCAGTTTTTCCAGTTTTTGCAATGAAAGTCCTTTCCCTCATCCAACCTTCCACTCTTAGGTACCTTCAAGTCACCACTAAGTTTCCAACACGTTCACAGGCTTACTTCATCTGATTCATACAATAAACTATTGTGATTTAAGATGTTGGTATCTCCACTTTCCAGATGGTAAAACTGAGGAATCATGAAGTCCAATGACTGCTAAAGATCACAAACATAAAGAAAGTGTCAAAAAGAAATTAAAGGGATCCAGATTGGAAAAGAAGTAAAACTCTCTGTTTGCAGATGACATGATCCTCTACATAGAAAACCCTACAGACTCTACCAGAAATTACTAGAGCTAATCAGTGAATATAGTAAAGTTGCAGGATACAAAATCAACACACAGAAGTCCCTGGCATTCCTATACACTAACAATGAGAAAACAGAAAGAGAAATCAAGGAAACAATTCCATTCACCATTGAAACAAAAAGAATAAAATACTTAGGAGTATTTCTACCTAAAGAAACCAAAGACTTGTATATAGAAAACTATAAAACACTGATGAAAGAAATCAAAGAGGACACTAACAGATGGAGAAATATACCGTGTTCGTGGATTGGAAGAATCAGTATAGTGAAAATGAGTATACTACCCAAAGCAATCTATAGATTCAATGCAATTCCTATCAAGCTACCAGAGGTCTTTTTCAAAGAATTAGAACAAATAATTTCACAATTTGTATGGAAATACAAAAAACCTCGTATAGCCAAAGCAATCTTGAGAAAGAAGAATGGAACTGGAGGAATCCACCTTCCTGACTTTAGGCTATACTACAAATCCACAGTCATTAAGACAGTATGGTACTGGCACAAAGACAGAAATATAGATCAATGGAACAAAATAGAAAGGCCAGAGATAAATCCACACATCTATGGACACCTTATCTTTGACAAAGGAGGCAAGAATGTACAATGGAGAAAAGACAATCTCTTTAACAAGTGGTGCTGGGAAAACTGGACAGCCACTTGTAAAAGAATGAAACTAGAACACTTTCTAACACCATACATAAAAATAAACTCAAAATGGATCAAAGATCTAATCATAAGACCAGAAACTATAAAACTCCTAGAGGAAAACATAGGCAAAACACTCTCCGACATAAACCAAAGCAGGATCCTCTATGACCCACCTCCCAGAATATCGGAAATAAAAGCACGAATAAACAAATGGGACCTAATTAAAATTAAAAGCTTCTGCACAACAAAGGAAACTATAAGCAAAGTGAAAAGACAGCCTTCAGAATGGGAGAAAATAATAGCCAATGAAGCAACGGACAAACAATTAATCTCAAAAATATACAAGCAACTCCTGCAGCTCCATTCTAGGAAAACAAACGACCTAATCAAAAAGTGGGCCAAAGAACTTAACAGACATTTCTCCAAAGAAGACATAAAAATGGCTAACAAACACATGAAAAGATGCTCAACATCACTCATTATCAGAGAAATGCAAATCAAAACCACAATGAGGTACCACTTTACACCAGTCAGAATGGCTGCAATCCAAAAATCTACAAGCAATAAATGCTGGAGAGGATGTGGAGAAAAGGAAACCCTCTTACACTGTTGGTGGGAATGCAAACTAGTACAGCCACTATGGAAAACAGTGTGGAGATTCCTTAAAAAACTGCAAATAGACCTGCCATATGATCAGGTGGGCATACACACCGAGGAACCAGAATTGAAAGAGCCACGTGTACCCCAATGTTCATCGCTGCATTGTTTACAGTAGCCAGGACATGGAAGCAACCTAGATGCCCATCAACTGACGAATGGATAAGAAAGCTGTGGTACATATACACAATGGAATATTACTCAGCTTTAAAAAAAAAATTCATTTGAAGCAGTTCTACTCAGATGGACGAAACTGGAGCCCATTATCCAGAGTGAAGTAAGCCAGAAGGAAAAACAACAATACAGTATATTAACGCATATACATGGAATTTAGAAAGACGGTAACGAGAACCCAGCATGCGAGACAGCAAAAGGAACGCAGATGTATAGAATAGACTCTGGACTCTGTGGATGAGGGAAAGGGTGGGATGATATGGGAGAAGGGCATTGAAACATGTTAATTATCATATGTCTAATCAATCGCCAGCCCAGTATTGATGCTCGGGGCTGGCGCAACGAGATTTCCTGGGGGGAGGGAGGAGGAAGGGGGGTCCTGGAGGGGGAGCATATGTAAACCCATGGTGATATCATGTCATTGTTTGGCAAAACTAATAAAAAAAAATTCATTTGAATCAGTTCTACTCAGGTGGACGGAACTGGAGTCTATTATCCAGAGTGAAGTAAGTCAGAAGGGAAAACAACAATACAGTATACTAACGCATATATATGGAATTTAGAAAGACGGTAACGAGAACCCAACATGCGAGACAGCAAAAGGAACGCAGACGTATAGAACAGACTTGTGGACTCTGTGGAAGAAGGCAAGGGTGGGATGATATGTGAGAATGGCATTGAAACATGTTAATTATCATGTGTGAAATCAATCACCAGCCCAGGGTTGATGCTGGGGGCTGGTGTACCGAGGTGACCCAGGGGGAGGGAATCGGGAGGGAAGAGGGAGGGGGCTTCTAGAGGGGGAGCATATGTAAACCCATGGCGGTTTCATGTCATTGTGTGGCAAAACCAACACAATAAAAAAAAAGAGAGAGAGAGATATTGCATAAATTGAAAAAAAAAAAGAAAGAAAGAAAGAAAGTGGCAGAGCCAGGATTTAGTCCCAAATTTGGCCGCTTTGATCTTGAGCCACCTCCAACACCCCACTCCATGCCTGGTGCTTCTCTGCATAGATGGACATGGAAACAAAAGTACTGGAGCAGGCATATTGGAAATTCAGGCTCTCTGCGCACAGAGTGACTGAAAAGAGACCAGGAAATTTTGAGTTTGTTGATGCCCTGCTCTAAACCAAGGAGCCAAGGAGCCCAGTTATGAGGAGAAAGACAAAGCAACATCTACATGAGTTATTCAAGGTCTCACGGAACTAACTGCAGGTTATGATGAATTTTCCATTTAACTAGATAGGAGATTATAGATACAGACATGGATGCAGATACACATACAGATGTAGTTAAAGATACAGATATATGGTCACTGTAGCTTTTTAGCAAAAAGTTTGCAATTCTTTATCAAGGATACTAAAGATTATCTACATATCCAGTACAAAGTAGAAATTTCTGAGGCCCCTTCCAACCTTGGAAGAAGACAGTTTTTGGACTCAAAAGAAATGATCTATATTTCTAGAAAAATCTTTGCATATGCGTGCCCTGCTATGGTTTGGCTTTTTTTTAATGTAGAGATTCTATGAAAGAGAAAGATAAAGAGCTGGGAGAACATGAAGCAAAAAGGAAACATGGGCGGGATGGACCTAGTGGAAGAGGGGAAGAAAGGAAGAAAGAAAAACGAGAGCTGGACCTGCATGGTGAGAAACGAGAATAGATAAATGAGAAACGACAGCACGGAAAGTCCTGGAGAGCTCAATTAATTAGTTATTGTCCATTTCCTTGAGAGATCGCTAACAAATCTGTCCTTGTCAGTGACAGGAAATCTTTTTGAATTCTGTGTAAAAGGATATTAATGGCGGTGGTAAGCTTCGACACCTCTGCACAGTGACACGGGGAGGTGGTGGAAGTTTCTGGAGGTCATCCCAGCAGCCAGCCTGGGTGCACAAGTAGCCCCTCTGCCCTGAGCACAAGGAGAACTTCCCCCAGACCACCAACCCTCTCTCCTCGACTGGTACATCAGGAGGCTGACATTTAATACCCGGAGGATATAGATGTTTGAGAGCTGGTTATTGTAACAAAGGAGGCCATCCAAACTCTGCAAGACCAAATGGATCAAATAAAGCTGACACAGAGATAAATCTGTTTTACATCCATTCTTGCACAAGTTTTGCTAATCTATGTAGTTATAGCTTCCCCACTGAAGAGAAAAAAAAAAACCCACCACATGTCGGCAAGTCCACATAGCATTCCTATTTTTAATCTCTGAGGTATAACATTTTAGGCAAAGACCATTTTTATGCTGACTTTTGCATGAACTCCATTAACAAAGGATGACACAGGAAGAAAATGAGAAAGGAGGATCAGAGAGGGGAGGAAAGGGGGATAAAGAGAGAGAAGGAGAGAGGATTTCTTCTTGAATGGCTATAGAAATGCAGTTGGTTTTTTTTTTTTCTCAAATGAATGAATCCTGCCCCATCATTGAGACAGGATCCCTTCTCTCCCAGTCAGTCAGACACCTACTCTTCATTAGCCAGTATTTATGCTGCCAGATTGGACTTTCATATGGGAGCCTGAAGCACAAATGGTACAGATGGCAGGAAAGCTCTCGTGAGATTGATAACGATGAAGAAAGATGCCACATTAAGTCAGAAGGTGCCACTGTTAACATCCCAGCTCAGAGGAGGATATTTCTAGCGAGCACTCCCCTCCCAGGGCTGCTTTTCTTCTGGCTTCAAATAAAATTCATTCCCCTCCCCAGAAGCTCTCCGGCCCACTGAATTGCTGGCAAGTGAGTGATACATTCGCTGGAGTCTCTTTGGTGTGTCAGCTGATTTCTCCTCAGATACTTAACCTTTGCTTTCCAGAGGTGGTTGAGATCCTGGCAGTGAAAGGGGGCTGGAGGGAGAAGGAAGGGTAGGAGAAGGCATTTCAATCCCTGTTTCCCTCAACAAAGGCACCACTATAAGAAGTTCCATGCGGGAAATCTGAATGGTATTTATTGTTTCCATCCGGGCCCTCATTGCATCTGCTGTCTTTCAGAGACAGGCACTGCGTTCATAAAACCAGGGCCCAGTCTCAAAAACTTTGGACAGAAGGCAGTCTCCAAGGTGTAGGATTGAGGGTATAATGGGCAAGTCAGCACCACTGGAAGATCACAGTGCAGGGCTTCTGCTGCTGGGAAAGAAGAAGGCCTTCTAAGGACCAATTGTCAGAGGAGACACTATGATTCTTTGGAATCTTCAGCTGCTGGCTCAGACAGTTGGTTCCTCATTCAATGAAAACACAAGTCCTTATCAATGAAGTTCAAGCCTTTCGACTGAAAAGGTTTTTTAAAAATCCACTTTAAAAAAAAAAAAAAAAAGGACAACAACTTGTCCTGATTTTTTATCTCTAAGGGCCTGGTCACTAATTTTATCTCTGGCATCAAAGCTGAGACTGAGTTTTCTGGTTCCTCCAGACATTCCTGCCTCCCTAGATGGCAACCTGACACCAGACGAGGAAAAGAGAGTGGGGGGAAGTTCTCTAGCCCACAGAGCAATCAGATCTGGAAAGTGTCTCCCTTGTTCAGAAAGAGTCAGCCAGAAGCCCAACCAAGAGAACAGGGCAGAATGGGCCTTGCAACTTCAAAAAATCTGGCAGCTCTGGCCCAATCTGAGTGATATATTATCAGAGGTCCATTCTAGAAAACACAGGCCGGGAGACAAAGGAAGGCCACATCAAGAGCCCCAGTGCAGCAATCACAAATTCACATTGGTATGTAAGCATTTAATTAGCTTCCTGGTTTCACAAGAACTCCAGTCAATTTAAGACACTGTAGGCAGCTCCTTCCAGATTCCATCAGCCCTCTCAGAAGCTTGGACCTAGAAAGCCTACTGCCCGGGAAGGGTATTTGTAGAAACTTAATTGAAGGGAATTCCTATTTTTGTGTCTATATGATGTACCATCAGCATTTCCTCCCCTACAAAAAGACACTGAGGGGCCACTAGTCCAAATAACTGGTTTAAATCTGTAGATTACAGCACTGCTTCAAGGAACTTTTAAGGTCATTTTGTGTCTACAGGAAAGTTAGATGGCATCATAAAATTTTTAGAGCTAATGTAATCTTTATACAGTGGATTCAACTCAACTGACGAGATGGGTTTGAAGCACTACCCTTCTCTCCCCCTTTCTTTTGACCATCCTGGAGTCCTTAGGCAGAATTACTGCTCTGGAAGCATTCATGCCATGACTACACAAAACATCTTTCTCCCTGCAGGTCTCAGAACCTAGGTCTTCATTTCCCTCCCCTCCACCAAGAGAAGAAGGGATTGCTAAATATGGTTAATTCTCTTAGCTGGTTGCCTTTCTGCTGTGGAATCTAATCCTCTTTTACATCTCCTGTGTGTATTTCTTCTTGCAGCTCTGGTCTTTGGTGACCTTCTCATACCGTTTCATTAAATGCCCTCCGCCCTGGTAAATTACAGTACTTTGAAGCCTTGGAGTTTAGCATATAAAAAAGCAAGAGGCTCTGTATACTGCCTTGGGATAAGGTGTGATGAAAATCCCATACAAGCTGAACTGTACTTCCTAATCAAATGGGTGTAACAGATGGCTGCCGGAGCAAACCATCACAATGGAAATATCTGCAGTTCTCATGGTAACGGAATCTGCCAGGTCTGAGGGATTTGCTGTTTTTCAGGACATCTGAGCTGCAATCTCTTTCGAGCTGTCTAGCAGTCTCCGTCTCGCTCGCTCTCACTCTCTCAGCATGATGGAGATAGAGTTGAAAGGTGGAGCCCGATTTTGCATTCCAGCTGTGATTAAAGACACAGGCACACAGCCTAGGAGATAATGCACTGCATATTCATCACGCTATCTAGAACCTCTTTAGCTACTGGGACACGACTGTCATACAATTACAATATGCCTTCTTCAGGAGCAAAGTGGGGGGTTGGGATGAAGAAGATCAGAGGAACAACAGAGAGGGAGAATAGGAGGAATTAAGATGCATGGGGCGTACCTTGTAATAAAGATATGGAGCGATATTAAAACTAGCAGTTGTTTCCACTTCGTGGCAGCATGTCAAGATGACTTAACGTAGCAGGATAAAACATCTGGCCTAGGGAAAAAAAAAATACATGATGTCGAATTTCCATATTGTAGACTATGTGGAAGAAAAACAACAGATAAGCAACTGTGTACCTTCCCAATAAGTGAAAGCATGTGGAAGATTTCCTTACCCTCTGCAATCAGAAAGGAGATCCATCTCATAAGGGGAGGTTTGTGTATAGACACTGAGCTTTCATTATAAATCGAAGGTTTGGGCTTAAACCCACACGACTACATTAGAAATGGGTTTTTTATTATTTTTTTTCCCTCATGCCATTCATAACCTTCTGATTTTACAACAGTGCTTGGAAAGGGGGAAATAATCAGTCACAGTTCTATTTTATTAAAGTCTTTTCCTCCAAATCCCTATCAATTTAAAGAAATAAGGAAAAGTATACTGTCTTCTTTGCTATAGTACCTGCTAGCTGACACACACACACATACACACAGACAGGGTTGATTCACAGCTGCCTGGTCCCTTGGGTATTTGAGCTTGAAGATCAGACAACATATAAGAATTCAGCCATGACTCAAAATGGAAACAAAGAAGACCATTCTTAGCAAAGCCTGCAATGTGAAATGAAAAACTACAGGCTGGAGGCTGGAGCCCCCTAGCACGCTTCCCCACCCCATTGTCCTTGAGGGCACTACTGTTAAATACATATGACAGCCAAAGAGATGAGGAGAATAGTCTCCAGAAAGCAGTGATTGGATCTCCCTTTTCATGAGGTAGAATAGCCAGGACTATGTAAGCCTCTAAGTAGCACTTGAGAGCAGGTCCCGTAAGGCAGCTTTGTCTCCCCCTCATACGGCGCCTGAAGAACATATTATATTATATAACCTTTCTCCAAGCCCGCCCTGTTCTGCCTGAGACCCTCTTCCTTTAGAAGCCTGCTAATAACAACTTGCGGATGACGATCTCCATCTTAACAAGCTGGATTAGTTAGTTTCAAGCAATGAACTGAGGCCATTTGTGCAGATGCTAATCATAAAAGAAAAAGGAAAAAAAATTATAAAAGCCCCATGTGCTTCGTTCTCTTGTAAGTACAATATAGATAAAGAGGAGGGTGGCCCACGGCTACATCTGTGAGCTGACCTCTAAGGCACACAAAGGTCTTGGGGGACCACAGAGTTAGAAAAGGAGGAAAAGAGGGTTTGGATCAAGCCAGCAGCAGACAACAGAAGCTCTGAAAGGGCAGTGATTGGGGAACCGTCTGAAGCTTTTTACTTGGAAATCATTCTTTCTTTGTCTCCCATGGGGGCTTTGCTTTTTGACAAATACTTCTCAGTTCCTAGCACAGAGCCTGGCATGGAGTAGGGGGTGCACAGTAAAAGTTGGCAGGGTGGAGGGATGGATGTATAAGGAGAGATGCCCAAATGTCAAAATGTCAAAAACAAACAAATCCCACTGGTCTGTAATTGTCCTCTCTTTCCTCCGCACACCAAGAATATAAAATTGCATGAAACGTCAGAGTCAGCACATTTGGAGAGGTACTCTGCGTCTTCAGAGATCAATGGCCAGATTGACTATTAACATTCAACCACAACTGGCACTCTTAAAACCTACACACAAAAAGGAGAGCTACTCAGCTGATGCTTCAGACTTGGAATATTGCAGAACATTTAAGCCCATTAAAAAAAAAAAATCTGTCATTTCATCAGCTTCTCTGACAGCTTCTCTGCCTTTTCCTATACCACAACTAGGAAACTGACTCATGAAGGAAGGAATGTTTAGTTTCCTTTAAAATAGTCTAGGAATAACATAATATACACTCTGTTACATATGGGATCTGAGTGTGTAATCAGGGTGAGAGGAAAAAAAAAAAATTGTGAGGGAGAACACCAGCTCTCACATTCCAGACAGCACAACACACACAGAGCTTCCACCAGCTTCTTGAATTTTAACTGCCCTTCAGAGTACATATTGCTTTTTTAGGAATTCTCTAAGCCAAATGTCTGTTGGAATGCTAACCTCCTCAGAAGGTCAGGATGTCTTGCCGAGATCATTCAGTTCGAAGACACCCAACTGCCCTACAAGTTAGAAAAGGGTAAGTTTGAGAACTGAAATTATTCTTTAAGAGTAAAACATAAAAGTTGTCTCTGCGGATAATACTCATCTCTAACACTCATCACAAAGAATATTTTTGTACAAGAAAGTTGTAGTCAACCTCAAAAAGATCCCACTATAACTCCAAAAGGTTCCTTCTACAATTTATAGTTATTTCAAATCCAAAAAATAAGGAAACTAATTTATATATATAAACTTTTACATATATATATCATATATATTCAACTCCTATTGCTTTTTAGTCCCATAGATTTTTTTGGTTTACTGCCAAAGGTTTGAGCTTCCCAGGTGGGTAAGGAACTCGCCTGCCAATGCAGGAGATGTAGGAGACGTGGGTTCAATCCCTGGGTCAAGAAGATGCCCTGGAGGAGGGCATGGCAAGCCACTCCAGTATTCTTGCCTGGAGAATCCCATGGACAGAGGATCCTGGTGGGCTACTGTCTACAGGGTTGCAAAGACTTAATGGACTTAGCATGCATGACAAAGGATCATCTTATTTTTTCATGTCTCTGTCAACACAAGTGAAGGAAGGGCATTTTGTGGGGTTGCTATTCCCAATAAGCTTTAGGATCAACTTTGTTTCAGGCCTCACCCACCGCCCTGAAGTATTCAAAGTCCCAATAGGACAGATCTGTTCTTTCAGAGGACAATCTTTATTGCCAACCTTCTCTGGAGTGGTTCGCCTGGAACTAAACCGGAGTATTTTTATTGCAATTGAGTTAGCTGAGCCTAAATAGGAAAACTATTACACCCAATGCCCTGCGAAGCACTGCAGGGACAACAAAAATGAGTCAGGAGTTCCAACAGAACTCCTCAAGGAGTTCACGATCGAGCTGGGACAGGTAAGACCAGATTACTAATGTTGACAACATCTGGCCACACAACAGAACACCACAAAAGAGACATAATCCAAGTATCCAAGCAGAATCAAAGGAGGTGTTATAAAAGGCTCCCTGTGAAATGGAAAGGCCGATGAGCCTTGAAGGGCTACAAGTAAGATTTCAACAGATTGGGGCATGGACCAGGATATTCCAAATATAGGAAATGACAAGAGTGTGGATGCAGAAAAGTGTTGTGAGCAGTTTGGGCACACTGAAGGGACCTGTTTGTGTGAAAAGGTGAGAGTACAGGGACGTTAGGGAAGAATTAGAGAAGGTGGGATGTGATCCCAGGAGCATTTGGGCACCACTACCTTCACTAGGCTCACAAAACACCTGGTTTTGTGAGAAGTCCAAGGATGCTTCAAGCAAGGAACACTCCTAAGGGTCTGTTACCAACAAGAAATCCACGGGGGGCACTCAATTTGCATAAAGCACCCCCATTTTCATGAAACATACTCTCTGAAAGTATGAGCCTTTAGTAAACCAGTAAATTGCAAAACCTGTCCCATTCAGTGTGTCTTTGGAAATAAATAAACCTTTCTATTTCAATATTTGGCATCGTGACAAGACCTAAGAGGAACCAAAGAGATAATTAATAAGGGCATGAGGGGAAAGTGCAATTAAAAATGGCAAAGACTACTCCATCAATAAGTGCTTCATACTGAGAAAGATTATTACTGCGGTCTCCAGCTTCAAACCTGAAATCAAGTCACTCTGAATGGATAATCTCAGCATTACTGGGGGGAGGGGGAGGGCGGCAGGGGGAGGCATCATAGTTCCCAGCCTCTAAATTACAAGAGAAACAAGATTCTATTCTGACCTCACTTTTCTGTCTCTAAATCAACAAAATAATCAGCTTAATCCCAGTTGGCATAACTTCTATAACCTCAAGTTTTAATGCTGTCCTTCAGGTTCTTAACCAGAAGAGGAAGTTAGACTGAGAATGCCTCTAGAAGAATCTTTTCTAGGGAACTAAAAAAAAAATTTTTTTTTTTAGGAAACAAGGAAGATAAACTCTCTTTATCTAAATAAGAGTATGTGTCAGAAACGAAAACTAGCTGGAGCAAATCTGAAAGCTCCAGCCCCAGCAGGCTTGGAGATGTCTGAACCTCTGGCCCAGTTTACAGAGACTGCTTAAAGATGTTAGCCCATCTAAAAAGGCAGTCCACATGTTTGTCACTCCTCAGAGAACTTTTGGCTTCTGCCTTTTTGAATGGAATGGTTCAATATGGAATCACTTCCTGCAACTTAATTTCGGAGCTGAATGCAAAGTATAAGAAGATAAGGTCACAAGGACATGGATTTTTCTCCATAAAGCGATCACACACCCTGGGCTGCTGAAAGTGGAGATTTAATTGGACACAGTAGGTTTTGCTACTGTTGCAACATGGAAATACATTATTTTAAAAAAGGCCAGTGACCACAGCAGACGCAGCAGTTAGAAAAAAAATTTTTTACTTACAATTATTGCCTCAGATGGAAGCAACTGCTTATGTCAATTTCGGATGGCTGTGAGTAGTTTCATTATTTCATAATCATCATCGTTGCTGTCATCCTGCCCTATATTTATCTAGCCATCTTAAAAAGGGACAATAACCAGAGAGAAAAATTATTGTCCATGCTCTTTTGATCTTTGGTTAAGGAGGTCCACTGAAATGAAAATGGGATGAACACCTCTTGACAATCATTTCTGCTCAAAATATTGCAGTCACCTTCCTTTTAGTCAGGGGTTGGCAAACTACACCCACAGTCCAAATCAAGATCACTGCCTGTCTTTGTAAATAAAGCTTTATTGGAACCCAGCCACACTCATCACTGATGTATTATCAATGGTTGTTTTTGCACTAGAATGAGAGAGTTCAGTGGTTAAGGACAGAGACTGTGTGACCTGCAAAACTTAAGATGTTTACCAGCTGGCCCCCTACTTTGGCAACCCCTGCTTTAAAGCATCATCATCCCTTCCAGCTGCAGAAGGCATGGCTGTCAGAGGGGCTTCCCAGGTGGCATGGTGCTAAAGAACTTACCTGCCAATGCAAGAGACACAGAATTGATCCCTAGGTCAGGAAGATGCCCTGGAGAAGGAAATGGCAGCCCACTTCAGTATTCTTGCTGGAAAAATCCCATGGACAGAGGTGCCTGGCGGGTTACAGTCCATGGGGTCACAAAGAGTCAGATACAACTGAGCAACTCTCTCTCTCACACACACACACACACACACACACACACACACACACACACATACACACAGATATCAAAGGTCTTTAGCACACTTCATCTGATAACATCTTTCCAATACATAAAGACAGAGATAACTGCAGTGATCAGAGACCTATCAGGCCAGCGTCACTTGTCTGTGAGAGATTCAGACTTGGCACCTCCTCATGTGGGGACCCTCAGGGTGAGAATGCCACTTTATGTGTGAGAGTAGGGACCAGTGGTCCTGGTTTTTGGCAAGAATGAAAGGCACTAGGCTTGACCCTTAGACGGGTGATTCATGAGGAAGTGACAGCAAGGGTTGTTAAACTTGGAAACTGCATATTAAACCACCGTGTGTTTATACATTTATAACTGTACATATTCTCACCCATCTGGAGTGGAAATATGTAAATGGAGAAACATAAAAGTTGAGAACATTAACCTGATTGTGCTCTTGGAAATTGCAGTAGCAGGACAATATACTGGAAATAATTTAGAGTTTAAATAATAGAGTTTAAACTCAAACCCGAGTTCAAATCCAGACCTCCATTAGCTATCTATCTTCAGGCAAATGTCTTACCCTCTCTGAGCTTCAGTTTGTCATCTTCAAAATGCAAATTTTAATAGATAACACTTTTCAGGGTTGCTGTAAGAATGGAACCCAATAATTCCTGAATACTATCTGGCACAGTGCAGTAAATGCTTAAGAAATGGCAAAGGTAATAACTATTACAGTATTTGGCTTCAACTAAGACAGCAGGAAAGTTCCTTCCTAAGAAAGGCTGATTTAAATGTCATTAGAGAATGGAAGAAAATAACAACAAATGAAACAACTGATAAAGACTTAATTTCCAAAATATACAAGCTGCTCATACAACTCAATACCAGAAAAACAAACAATCCAATGAAAGAGTGGGAAAAAGACCTAAACAGACATTTTTCCAAAGAAGACATACAGATGGCCAACAAACACATGAAAAGATGCTCAACATCACTCATTATTAGTGAGTAGTAGTGAAAGTCACTCAGTCGTGTCTGACTCTTGCGACCTCATGGACGGTAGCCCACCAGGCTCCTCTGTCCATGGGATTCTCCAGGCAAGAATACTAGAGTGGGTTGCCATTTCCTGCTCCAAGGGATGTTCCCAACCCAGGAATCGAACCCAAGTCTCCTGCATTGCAGGCAAGTTCTTTACCAACTGAGCTAGAGAAATGCAAATCAAAACTACAACGAGATATCACCTCACACCAGTCAGAATGGCCATCATCAAAAGGTATACAAACAATAAATGCTGGAGAGGGTGTGGAGAAAAGGGAACTCTCTTGCACTGTTGGTGGGAATGTAAATTGATACAGCCACTATGGAAGACAGTTTGGAATTTAAAAAACTAGGAATAAAACCACCATATGACCCAGCAATCCCACTCCGAGGCATATACCTTGAGAAAACAAAAATTGAAAGAGACACTTGTACCCCCAGTGTTCACTGCAGCCCTATTTACAAGAGCTAGAACATGGAAGCAACCTAGATGTCCATTGACAGATGAATGGATACAGAAGCTGTGGTACATATACATGATGGAATATTAGTTAGCCATAAAAAGGAACGTATTTGAGTCAGTTCTACTGAGGTGGATGAACCTAAAGCCTATTATACAGAGTGAAGTGAATCAGAAAGAGAAAAACAGATATCATATACTATATATATACAGAATCTAGAAAGATGGTACCAAAGAATTTACTTGCAGGGCAGCAATGGAGAAACAGACACAGAGAACTGACTTATGGACATGGGGAGACGGGAGGAGAGGGTGAGATGCCTGGAAAGAGTAACATGGAAACTTACTTGCATGTGTAAAATAAGATAGCCAATGGGAATTTGCTGTATGTCTCAGGAAACTCAAACAGGGTTTCTGTATCAACCTAGACGGATGGGGAAGGAGATGGGAGGGATGTTTAAGAAGGACGAGACATCTGTATACCTATGACTGATTCATGTTAAAGTTTGACAGAAAACAACAAAATTCTGTTAAGCAATTACCCTTCAATTAAAAAATAAATAAATAAATATTTTAAAAAGAAAAAAAAATTGTTCTTAGTAAATAGGACTAATATTCCCCAAATGAGATACTTCTGTATACAATTTGCTCTGAATATTATGCTTAAAAATATTATAGCTTGTATTTTCATATTGCTTCTCCTCTCAAACCTTCTCCAAATAAACTTAGTATCTCTTGTGTGTAAAGCAGGGCATAAGCATCATTATTGGCCCATTTTACAGATGAAGAAAGTAAAGTCATACATAGAGTCCTATAGTTAATGAGTTAAGCTAAGACCCTATTTCTCCTCCTCATGGCCCAAAGCACTTAGTACTACCCTGGATGTTACGTAATGGTCTTTTAACTAACCAGATCTCTAACATCCTGGGGAAGGAAGAGACCCAATTAGAAAGGTACAATGGAATGAGAACAAGGGCAGAAGACCTGGGGAAGAAAGCAAGACTCTAACAGAAGGATGATGCTTCAGATTGCAGACAAATGCAGTGTGCCTTTAAAAAGGACCATATCTAGACCTCTATATTGCTTACTATCTGAAGCTAAGCCAGAGGGATGTACATAGTGAGATTTTTGTCTCATTTCAGGAAGGATACAGGATAAAGATTCTGTGCCAGTAATCTTCCTTGGATTAATGGTTTCTCTTTTATCTGCTGTATTTCTGCTCAGATGTCTCTTCTTTGAATGAGTCAGAGGAATGCAAATGCTGGGCGCAGTCCGCCTGAAATATTTAAATCCAGTTTTGCAATGTTTTGCAGGTTTTGAGGGACAAATTACACACACACACACACACACACACACACACACACACACACACAGAGGATGGAGGAATGGCATATGAGAATTACAGATATATCAGCCGGCGATACAAAAACGTGGTATTTCAATTTGACAACAAACTCATTTTTCCTTTTCCATTTCTTTGTTTCTCCAGATCAACATTTTAGAGGCTCGATATGAGTGGAAGGAATCTGCAACATTCTTTTGTGAGGCTAGGAATCTCATCAAGAATGTATCTGACTACACAGAAAACTGATTTTCTCTTGGCTCCCAAATGACGAGACTTCATTATGCAACGGGCACGTCCCTGGAGAGAGCATTCTCTACATACCGAGAGAGAGAAGGTGGGACAGGTTGGACGGTTGGACATGATTTGTGTGCATTTTCTCGATCTCTCCTTTTATGGATACACTCTGAACTCTTTATTCTCACGTTCAGTCATAGACTTGCAGGCGGTGTCTCACTATTGTGACTAAGAGGCCTTCTTCTAAAAGGAAACCCGAATGGCATTAATATTCAAATCCTCTAACTCGGTCTGCAGTGGCTTGGTGGAGCTTACATGGAGCTTCTGTCTGCCAGGGAACAGATCTTGGGAAATACAGCTGAGCAAATTGGGATTTAGCATCCATCCCCATGAGCAATTCTTAACATGAAACCCCTAGAATGAAAGGTCTCCTCCAAAGGCTTTTATTGCTGCCAGAAAGAATTCCTACCATGGGAACCCAAGGACGGAGGCTTTCTTATTTTCCTTTCCACCTCATGTGAAAGAATAATCTCATGCCTCCGGGACAAAGCCTTCTTTAAACAACAAAGTGAAATGCTTTCAACGTCCATGAACATCTCCCAACATCAATGAGATTGCTATTCACAGATGAAAAGCAGCGGAGTGGGGGGACACACTGGCCATGAACAATTGGTCAATACGGCATTACCCTTGAAAACCAGAAAGCCAGGATTTGAAATGTGAAACATCTCCCACTCCTAGTAAATGAGGATTGATGAGTTCCCAGGGACGTTCAACTTCCTTTGACTTTATGTAAGTGATTTATAACCTTTCTCTCTGCCATGGTTTCTGAATTTTCTCTAAGCATATACCTGAACTGAGGCTGGGAAAGGCTTGGCCCAAGAGCATAGAATCATACTTCTTTTTCTCAAAATGTTTTCATAAATCAGTCCATGGACTTCAACATTCACCAAGCATCTAGAATGTGTGGGTGCTACACTAGGTACTGGGCCACAAGATCAGCACAATCCAGTCCTTGATCTCAGAGAGAGAGAAACAAAAAATGTTTAAGTCACTTGAATGGTGGCTTACAGACATTAACCGTTGGAGAGAAGGACAAAAGAGAAAGAGGCCTCAAGTGAGGTCCTCATCTTTAGACAAGCAAATAAATATACCTTGAAATACAACAATCTCCAGGAACACAAAAGTATGTTGGCTGTACCAAGTCAGATTTGTTCTATGTCATGCTCTCTATTGATCAAGAACTGATTCCTGTCACCCAAGGGTCTACTTTAAAAGTTTCCATGTTATGAGATAGTTCAGACTTCAGTCTCTCTGAGTTGAGATTGTTGTGGCCCTGGCCTCTACCCGGCAGTCAACTCTTTAGCTCATTCCCTCTCCAGCAAAAAACACTGAAAGAGTCCAATTCTCTGAAGTCTCTGGCAGCTGCAGACGTGATACAGGTCCTCTTCGGACCCCATTCAGTCCATCAGTAGACTATCAATTGTAGGGTCTAAATGAGAAGGGAGAAGCAGGGCCAGGACCCTTTCTCAAAGAAGTTCAGTGAAGTCTCTGCCTAGCAGGGAACTTCATCCTGCCTGTTACAAAGATGGAAGCCACACTGTGAAACAACTGGCCATTTATATTTCCTTGGAAGGACTCCAAGTGTTTCTGTCATCCTATGCGTGTTCTCCAGAACTGAACGATGGTCAAGGCATATATCAGATATATCATATACATATATAAAATTAATATATTTATATATATTAGGATAGAAATGAATATATTTACTATATATTAGAATAGAATATATGAATATCTTTGCTATGTGTATTAGAATACTTTTATACATTCGTAAATATGTATATTAAAAACCCAGTGGCTACAACTGACCCACTGAGTCCTCTTCATGAAACAAATGTGGTTCACCGACATGCCTTTACTCTCTTGACACCAGAATCCAAACCATCATCCGTGCCACAGAGAGACAGAGATTTTACATCCAAAGACACCTCCCAGCCCACCAAATTAACCTTCTCTGGCTAGGGAATCATGTGGCTGAGAAGGGTTTTTACGTGGCTCCTTTAAATGAGATGGAAGCTAATTTACTCTCTTAAATGATATTCTGGCTCAGGGTGGCACAAGGTGAAAAATAACAAAGTCCACTCATGCATCAGACAGGATAATTCTGGCAAAGGTGGTGCTGACAGCATTAAAAAACAATGACAGAAGAGCCTGGCCTTGTTGTTGTCATTTTAATTGTCACTGTGAGTGACGAAAAATGCAGTTCCTGCTCCCGCATACTTACCTCTCAGCTTTGTAATACTTTCACTGGGTCCGTGTCATTTAAAAAAAAAAAAATGGGGGGGGGGGGGGGGGGGCAAAGAAGTGTGTGTGTGAACACATGAGAGACAGAGAAAGTGGGAAGAGAGAGAAAGACAGAAAGGGACAAGAGAGCACTAGACTCAGAAAGAGACAATGAGACAAAGACAGAGAAAAAAAAGATAGCCAAACAAGGACTATTTCAGATGGCTTCTCCTGAATATCAAACGCAGAGTGCTGTTAGTAATCTCATGGAAGAGGCTAGTTTTCACAAATCAAGAAACCTGCAGTGTTTCCAAGATCCACTCTGAGTTTTCAGGCAAGACAGTCCAGAATTTCTTGTTAAAAGCTTAAGGGCTCAATCTATGTTAAGCATTCAAGGAAATGTCTCATCCAAACAGAATATCGTTTTTCATATTCAAGAAGCAAACCCGATCTCAGAGCATAAATGTTATTATTCACAGTTGCAAAGGAAAATGGCATTTACTTTCTCTTTCTCCATAGAAGGGAGGCTCTCCCTTCTCTGGGGCCAGAAGAGGGCTCAGAAATTCTGTTTCCACTCCTGAAAGAAATACATTTCTCTCTCCCAACCATAGCAGGTGAGTCCACAAACTTCCTCCACAGCACTGATTGTCACTTTGATGGGTCGGTGACTGCGCATGTTGCTTTTAAACATATGTTTGGGGGAAGAATCAAAGCTAATTTCAGTGTGTGAAAAGCTAGCAGATTCCATTAGTGATTGTGACTTCCCTTCAAAGTGATAAGGCTGCTGGATGCAGGTTCTCAAAACTGAATGTCCAAATGGGAATTTATGATGTAGAGCTTGTTTTATCAACCGTAGGCTTCAACACACATACAAAGGGAGAAAGACATAATTTTTTTTCCTTTAGCAGAAATGTTAAAAGTTAACCCAGAGAACCACTTGTGCATGCTTTTCTCATTCCCTAGCCTCCTCCAACCCACTCTCATCATTTTTCCCTCTTCAAACAGGTTAGGGTGCAGAAGGGGGTCATTGAGGCCATCATTTCTGATTTTCACATTGATGGCTCTGAGAGAAAACACATTCAATGAATTCACACTAGCTCTTCTGCAAATGACCACAGCAAAATCCCAGAAGGAATTCAAGTGGGACTCGACCACAGCCTGATTCTCTGAGTTGTCCTTATAACATCTATATCTGGTAGTATTCTTCATTATCTTGGTCCCAAAGCCCACAAAGTCATTTCTCATCTTTATGGAAAGCAAGCCCAACTAGAGCTTTGAAAAAGTTTTGGTCAGTGATACTTCATGGCTGTCATCACATTTAAGATGCACCTAAGCTATAAACATAGATAGATAGACTATTCAGAGGTCCAAAGGCAGGGGAAAGATGGCATGCACTACCAAACTCTATTAGGATGCAGCACACTTTACAAGAAAGTTGGTTATGAAACAGCATGTGGTATTTCCACCTATAAAACTGGGTGGCCTCTATATAGTGATATGTGATATTTTTTTCAAGACAAGATTTATATTACTCCAAATATGAGGAGCTCATAGCTGGGCCCACCAGTTTCATTAAAAAAAAAAAAAAAAAGTTGGGATTCATGCCAATTCAACACTATCTCAGGCAGAGTAATAATACACCTCCTTGTTCCAGGTCAAGGAAAAGAAAACCAGAGTCAGTGCAAGTGATACTGGAACCCCTCCTTGTCTGATTTGGCCCCGTATTCCTCGGCAGCCATTGTCTGCTGTGTGTTCAGCATGGGCAGCAATGGGCAGCGGAAGATACAAAGACTCAGAACAAAGTAAAAGATAACTTATGTTTACCATGTGCCGGGAACAGCTGATTATCTCTTTCAATCCTCGGAATTACCCTATGAGGTAAAGATCCCAATACCCACTTTCAGTTCAGTTCAGTTGCTCAGATGTGTCTGACTCTGTGTGACCCTACAGACTGCAGCACACCAGGCTTCCCTGTCCATCATCAACTCCCGGAGCTTGCTCAAACTCATGTCCATCGAGTCAGTGATGCCATCCAACCATCTCATCCTCTGTTGTCCCCTTCTCCTGCTTTCAGTCTTGCTCAGCATCAGGGTCCTTTCCAGTGAGTCAGTTCTTTGTATCAGGTGGCCAAAGAATTGGAGCTTCAGCATCAGTCTTTCCAATGAATACTCAAGACTGATTTCCTTTAGGATTGACTGGTTGGATCTCCCTGCAGCCCAAGGGACTCTCAAGAGTCTTCTCCAACACTTTACAAATGATAAAACAGAAGCACAAAGTCTTGCCCACAATCTTATAGCTGGAGACTGTGAGACTAAAAATAAACTCAGACCCCAACCCATCTGATTCTAAAGTCTATGTTCCAGAAGACTAGAGGAATGGTTATCAAACTGTGTCCCAGTAATTTAGGGGCTCCTCAAATTTGATTTGAATTTTCATATATCTTTTGAAATACTTTAAGACTAGGATAAAACAGAGGAGGTACATTCAAGTATTATATACTCAATGAGAACCTTTCGGAGACTACCAGGATATTGACTGGTTTAATTGCTGGCTGGCTTTGTGACATAACACATTTATATAATTTAACATTTAAAGTACATGTATACTACTAAAATCATGCCTTTTATCAATTTCATATATTGAATTTGTATAGAATTTTTATCAGCTTAAAAAAAAAAAAGGCTTGAATATCCCTGCTGCAGGGCATGCAATCTCGAGGAGAGGGTGACAAAATTTTGTTTTTGAGGGCCCACAATCTTAGCTACTACAATAGTTTTTCCCACCTTCCTGAGGGTCATAGTATTTACATAAACAAGTATCCAGTATTTTTGCTATATTAAATTTTCATAGGGAGAAGGGGATTAGGAAAAAGTCTAAAAAGTTCTTTATGGAGGAGACAATGAAAAAACGGTTGAAAAATACTGCTCTAGGGTATTAAGATTTTCAGAGTTTGAAACAGAAAAGAGGACTGACTAGCTTGGTCCTTACTCAGCTTGAGCAGCCTATGTAACGTGAACTGTAACTCTATGAGGAGTTCTCCTTGGAGAATAACCCTGGCTTGTTTGCAGCCAGAGGATTTGCTCTCTGTAAAAGGCTTTTATGAGCTTCAATCCCTTTGCTTCTGCAAGGAAACTTAGCAACTTGAGCAGCACCCTCATTTTGCAGAAGGAAAAACTGAGGTCCAGAGAAGCAAAAGGTTTGTCCAAGGATGTAGTACTGTTTGCAGCAGTCTGAATTCACACCCAGAACAGCACCTTGCACCTTTAGGTGTCCAAATGGTATCTGGTTACATGAGTGAGGGAAGGGAAAAAGGACTTTGCTAAGGAAATTTCCTTGAAAAGATCAGTACAAGAATTTTTTTTTAATTTATTTTCTTTACATTATCGTGTTGGTTTTGCCATACCTTGACATGAATCCTCCATGGAAAAAATAGGAGTAGATTGCCTACTTCACACCACCTATTGATAGGGAAAAAGAGAGAGAGAGAGGAAAAAAAAGAATCTCACCACCTAAATTTGCCTGGGAGTTGGATACCGCTAAAAGAAATGCCCCACCCGCTCAGCCCCAGCTAAAGCAGAACAGTGTCAGGAGCCAACATAAGTGAGTCCTTCCTCCAGCTGACCCAACCGCACATCTTTCCTTTGCTTGTTTGTTTTCTTTCTTTAAAGCTCTTACAATACTCCTAGCATACTACCATCTGCTGAAGCGGGATGAACAGGTAGCTTTAAAATGATGATAGCTCTGGGAAATGATAATCACTAGGTCATAGAAAGCGGCACTGCAGTGCATAAATAAGATAAGTAAAAGTGCTGAGGACGGCATGTTTGCTTTAATAAAATGTGGTTTCCCTTTGTGTGGAGAATGCCTTTCTCAAACGCCTGGGGAGAGAGGCTGAACTATAGACCAGAAACACACAGCCGGTTCCAGAATCTGGCAATGAGGGTGGGATCAGAGGGGAGAGGAATGAAATATGACTTACTGAGACACAAAAGGAAAGCAGTTGGACCAGAGCCTTTGTGTTGAATTGCTGAAGCAATAGAATGAGATCAGAACTTCCAGGTCTAATTCCAAAGCTCCCTTTGGTGGAGGCAATAACGCTGCAGTGGAAAGAGCGAGGGCTTGGGTTACAGCATAGCTCTCCTTGAACTATGTGACCTTGGGAAACACCCTCTTTCTGTATTTTGATTTTTCTCTTATATGAAAAGGGGATACTATCTCACAGGGTTATCCAAAGTTTTAAATTAGAGATTGTATGCAAAGCACCAGCCACAATAACTGACATACTTTGGGCATTTAATGAATAAATGGCAGTAATGATGAGCAGGATATAGCTAATGCAAGATGATGCAAGATGTGACGATGATGACAATAAGGAAGATGATGCACAGGCCTTTTCTAGAAAGCAGCTACAAATACATACTGGGTCCTAAAGATCACAAGTAGCTTAGAAAAGACCATCACCTGTGGGATATGACATTGGAAAGCATAATTCAGACAGTGAGTATTCCCTATGCAAAGTATTTCAGTGAGCAAGAACTATGTCTTGAAAACATGAGCAACTTCTGAATTCTTGCAGATATATCATCTCACTTGGACTTTCTATAAAGCATTTTCACTGATGTTCTCTCATTCTAACCCCATACCAGCAATGTGAGGTTGTGAGGACAAGTACGAGATACCCACTTAACAGATGAGAAAACCAGGGGCCTCAGGAGGTTGTAGTCATTTAGTTACTAGCTCAGTGTTGCAGAGAGGTGGTGCAACAATCTAGACTGACTAGATTGTCAAGACCCCCTAGACATTCTAGGGGGTCTTGACAATCTAGACCACAAGACTGGTTGTCTGCTTCCCATCCCCATGGTACGCTGAGCCGACTACTTAAACATCTCCACCTGGAAACACACATGGAACTCATGCAGGTCTGGTACAGTTGTGCCCTTTCTGCTCTCTGCATCCTAACATGTCGTCATCTGGCCTCCACCTGACTCCTTTCATCTGAGTCAGCACAGCACTCTCCTTAGTCATCTAACTAGCTCTGTGTCCTCCACTCCTAACCCAAAATAGAAAATCCAGAAGAGACTCATGAAAGAATATTTTCCCTTGGAAACTAGTAACATGAGTCGTCCATCAAACCATATACATAAATGGTATCATCTAACCATTGTGTGATTGCTAGTGGAGCAAGCCTGAAAAAGCTCTGGAAGGCTTTGCTCAACCCAGTGGACAGAACAGAGCTGACTTTGTAAAGTACCATTGCTTGCTGGGAGTACTCTCTTTATCTACCCTCAGATGCAACTCTGATCATATAAATGACATAGCCTCCTCCTCACAACAGTCTTATGATGAAGATGGGGCAGTTGGAGAAACTGAAAAATCACAAGGAGGGCAAAATATGTAGAAACACACAACTCAGTTGGAAAACCATGTCTTAAACACAGATTTCCTCACTCCAGTCCCATGTTCTTTGAATTATACCAAAGTATAGTACTGTCGTCATCAACTGGAAATCTTTTGATGGCAAATAACAGAAAACCCAATCCAAATCTTCTTAAACAAAAAAGACAATTTTTTCTTTTTTCTCTCTACCCTACTTTTTTCTTTTTTGTTGTTGTTGCTGTTGTCTTTTTTTTTAAATAACTAAATAGTTTAGGGATAAGTCTGGTTGCAAACTCAGGTTAAAGCCTGAATTGGCTCCCTCCATGTGGTGGCGCTCTAGCAAGTCCAAGATCTCTTCGGATAGTAGAGGCAGTTTCATTCCTCAAAGCCCTCCAGTGCCATCCTCCATGGGAATTGTCTCTGCAATTGCATAGGGTGGTGAGCTTCACTCTAATTGGACTAGCTTAATCATGCGTCCATCCCTGAACCAATCATAATAGGTGGAAGGAAAGGATATTTTGGTTAGTTTAGGATAATCAGAGCCCACCATCAGAGTCAGAAGTGACGTCAATCTAACTCAGTCTACATGAATGACTATGGTGGAGAGGTACTTTTTCTTTTTTTTTTTTTTTTTATTCATTTTTTTAATTGTTTTTGCCATACATTGTCATGATATCACCATGGGTTTACATATGCTTCCCCTCCAGAACTCCCCTCCCTCCTCCCTCCCCCCCCCACCCCCGCCGGGAAATCTCGCTGCACCAGCCCCGAGCATCAATCCTGGGCTGGCGATTGATTAGACATATGAAAATTAACATGCTTCAATGCCCTTCTCCCATATCATCCCACCCTTACCCTCATCCACAAAGTCCACGAGTCTATTCTACACATCTGCGTTCCTTTTGCTGTCTCGTATGTTGGGTTCTCGTTACCGTCTTTCTAAATTCCATATATATGCATTAATATACTGTATTGTTGTTTTTGCTTCTGGCTTACTTCACTCTGGATAATGGGCTCCAGTTTCGTCCATCTGAGTAGA